>JAQGAO010007592.1:0-11159 GCA_034697705.1 Ommatoiulus sabulosus
AATGGAACAGAATGAGAGCAGTTTTGTACACTCGGGCTGCCCCAGTGTACTCTTTTTGGACTATTGGAATTCGCCATGAGCATGTATGAAACTTGTTCGTATATAATTTGGCAATGTCTACAAAAGGCATATTTGAAATAAAAATGTTTGGAAAAAAATTAAAAACCTTGTTTGGAGCATGTCTATTTTCGGTCATACAAGCATTTGGAAGAAAACATGTCTGGAACAAATTTTGTAAACCTTGTCCATTTTGTGGCATACAAGCAAGGGACATGTTCGTATATAATTTGGCAATATCTACAAAATGCATGTTTTGGAATAACCAATTTTTAAAAAAACTTGTTTGGAGCATGTCCATTTTGGGACATACAATTTCGGAATAAAAAATGTGGCACATACAACCACATGTGCATGTCTGCGGAAAAAGTATGTTGAAAAAATGTCTGGAACATGTTTATTTAGAAGAAAGTCGATTATAAAAATTAAATTTGGAATAAATTTCCCTAGAGCCCATTAGGGATGTGCAGTATAAGACCGGTATAACATGAATCCAAACATGTCCTATTTCCACACTCATGTGCAGAAATAGCCCAACTTTAAAATTTCATGAACCATCCAACCAAACCTATTTAAACAAGGACTAAATTTCACCAAAAATTGAGTTTTCTACATGTACATCTACTGAGTTCTGGAAAGCGCCATGGCGTGTCATCTGAAGGCTCCAGAGTAAATTTGGGATCCATCCGATCCTCGCTCGTTGTTCCTATATCTGACCTCTGCCCCCAGTTTCACTCTTTTTGACGGTTGGGGAACCAAGATATCACTCAGGCACACTATGACCCACCACTAACTGCACCCCCTAGGACTCACTCTCACTAAGGACTCGAGGACGTGTAGCGCAGCACGAAACTAGCATAGCTCAGGTTATTATGTATTTTCCAGCCAACTAATTCAAACCCAGGTTATTAAGAGTTCCAATAGCCGCACGGCCATCTGCCAACTCAACTTGGCCGCATCCCGGATGGGGTCAAGTTCCTAAAGGAGGTGGCCAATCGTGCGGCGTTTGTATATATCTACGACGGCAGGGTTGAGCGTCGGACGGCGTGACGTCACGTCCCGTGCCACGCAGCGGTGACTTAATAATGGGCGACATTGGTTGCATCGGAGGCTTGTGTCTTCATTTCACTTGACCCCCCCCCCCCTCTCCCTTCACTGACCTCCAATACAGGGATCCATCTCTAGGAAGGTCGAGCGGATTGAACCGGAAGTGCGGTTTCTCCTCGCCTTTGGTCTGCTTATCTCCTGATTCTGTTTTAGCCACAGGAGGCGCTGCGAGTACCTGCATGTACATGTAACTGTACTCTATGAGATACTTGAGTAATTGTACTTATTTGAATAACTTGAGTAACTGTACTCATTTGAGATACTTGATTAACTACTCATTTCATTTGAGATACTTGAGTAACTACTCATTTAGTAAACACCTACCACTTGAAGTAAATGCAGCGTATACTCATTTGAGTTACACTATGTCCATAGTTTACCCATATTTTCTTTAACATTTAGCAAAATGTTCCTCGCACAAAATCACATTATGTATATGGATAGTTTTTTTCTAAAAATGTTCACGTATTTCAAACCTTGCCTCAATTTATTTTGTTTTCACTGTTTAATTATATTGCTAAGGTATACTGACTCCAAAAGTCTCAAAATACTTTTATTAGATTTTGACTAAAGTTATTTCATGATAATTTTGACCAAATTTTGATCTGCCACGATTATAATCTCATAAATTCCCCTAACTTGTACAACAATTGTCCTCGGATTTCTAAGAATCATCAAATCCCTGCAGATGTTCCAAAATTCTCCAGGTACTAGCAGCGCCATCAACGGCTATTTTGGGATGGGAAACTCATATCACTGCAACCAAGACAAGATACTGTTTTAGGAGGGAGATACTTGGTCCTCCGCAGACCATCGGGTGGACTCCCTGTACTGTCTTCCCTGACCTTTGCCTCTGCCTCTCCCACAACACGAGTTTCACACTAACACTACCTACCTCTATTAGCTGGGCTCAACTTATAACTTTTGTGACATTGGTCTGTCTGTTCTCTGCGCGTCTGAAAAAAACGGGGTCTTTTTTAATGTACCTTTATCTGCTGCTGTTGTCTGACCTTTCCCCTCTTCGTTTGCTGGACATCCTCGATCACCCCTTTTTTTCGCCTGGCCATTGGTGGCCAGCCCCTCGACAATTTATTGGCTTGTCTGTTTGTCAGTGTGACCGTGCGTGATTTAATACACCGAAAAATTGACTACAGCATGATTTTAAGTGGCGTTGTTAAGTTTTCGAGTCTTCGGATATCATTATTCGTCAAATTCTCTACCCTAAAACTGTCAACATGTTCATAAAGTTAGTAATCAGACAGCTTTATTAAAATAATTCCATTGATTAGTTTTGCATTGCCACTAAGGGATACCAACGTCCATTCTGGAACCGGTGTTGTCTGGTTGTCCACCATATCATCAATGGCCCATCTATCGATGATGGACTGATAAGTTGCATGAACAAGCATCCCTGTGATACCTGACCTATAATGCCCTATTCACAATGCAAGGACCTAGAACTAGGACAGACGTGGCACATGTGCTGATGAAAATTAGCTACGTCATTTCTGCGTCACACTTCCGTTCTAGCTGTCTGAGACAAATTCTGAGTCAAAGCGCACGACATTCTGGGAATTTCTACTTGAAAATCATAGAGTTGGTTACGGCGCTTTACTAAATGGCTTTACGACATGTCTTAGTGGAACATGCCATTGTGAACCTCTCAGCAACATGAGACTATGACAGTGACGTTTTCAAGATGGCGCCTGTGACCGTCTCAGTCCTAGGTCCTTGCATTGTGAATAGGGCATTAACAGTAACCCCCCCTACTTTTTTGTGAGCATAAGTTTAGAAAACTGATTGGATGTATGGGAACAAGGTTTTCTAGAGTTCAATTGACAACGTTGTTATTAACATGAAAATTTAATACTCGTTTGGGAAGATTATGAATCCTAGGTTGAAATCTTTTTGAAATTCAAATCACTACAATTGCAGTAGTGTGTGCCACTGACCGGTTATTAAATTGGTCTGAATGAATAGAATAAGCATTGTTAAATTATCGTGAAAGACTTATATTTACCCTAACCAGAATTTTATTAAGTGCTCAACGTTTCGGCAAATTTGCCTTCATCAGGAGCTGAAAACGTAAATAATATTTTTGCGTATTTCAGTTACAAAACAATTTTAACCAAGAAAATAATATAAAAAACGGAATTTTGCCACCCTCAAACAATGATATCACATAGTATCGTACGATCATAATTGTAGTTGCAAATAAGATAATATAATATAATAATTTAATAATTAAACCATCGATAATTACAAAAAGAAAAAACAAATTTAGGCAACAATCACACAGAATAATTGTTTTAAGGTTTTAACAGTAAAAAGGTTCACATACCAAACTCGCAGGTCCATTATTTAAACATTTTTAAAGGAACACTTTCATCTAAATTATGTTTAACTGTATAATTGCAGTTCATTTTTGAAGGTCATAATAGTTGGATTTCTCATACAAACTAAGATTAACAAAAATTGAAATGTTCAACTCCCAAAATCAATGTGGTCCACAATTAAAGGGCTAAGACAGTGACCAAGTTTTGCAGCTCCTGATGAAGGCAAATTGCCGAAACGTTGAGCACTTAATAATATTTTGGTTAGGGTAAATAGCTAGCAGTCTTGCCTGATTATTCTTATAAACCAACCACTTGAAGAATGGAATTTAAGCATCGTTAAATTCGAGCTGTTTTAAAATTAATCTCAGACATTCCTTCTAACGTTAAAAACGACTACAATGTTTGACAAAGATAGGAAATTATGGGAGTTAACCTTAAAACATCTTTATTTACATGTATATGGTTGTTCATGGGACAAAGATAAGAAATTATGGGAGGTATATAAAACCATTTTATTTACATGTATATGATTCTTCATGGACCAATCATGATGATTGTACAAAGATTGGGGACAAAGATATAGGAAATTATGGGAGGTATCTAAAACTTCTTTCGTTTACAGGTATGTGGTTCTTCATGGACCAATCATGATGGAACACATCAGATAAAAATGGTGTCCAAATATTGCTTTTAACCTTTTAACGTTGAAGGGCGGATGAATTTTGCCAATGATGGATTACATTGATTTAATGGCTTCTGTTCTACCTGGAAATAATGCAGTTTCAATTTTGACACCGGGTCTAATTTAATTCACATAATCAACATGCCATTATTATCATGTTTTACAAGTATAGATGACATTTCTTATTTTGTGAATGTTCAAGTTAGCCTATTTCTGCATATGAGGGCTAAACACCAAGTGCCCCGCCTTAGGGCATGGACGAATAATCTTCATTCGAATTCGGATGTTAAATAATTTTCGGCCATAACGAATGCATTTTCGAGTTCCCACTCGCGGTATGTTATACGTTTAGCCTATAACGGGGAATTTCCCTGCATGTGGAAAGTCGGGTTTTGCTGATAATACGAAAATCTTTGAGATTATTCATTTCGAGGCTTGACTGATGTTACGAAAGCTTGTTTTCTTAAAATATTTCTATGTACCGGTATATTATTATCATTGTTATCGTTCCTGAAATTATACGACAAGGTGATAACTGATAAGGAAATTTCTTGCTAAGTCCCTGGATTTATCTAAGATTGCCTTTTAAAAATATTGAACGCAAAATTATATTTCTGTCAGCGCCGTACATGATGGAAATGTTTCTCGACTATATTAAGTGATATCCAGTTGTTTCTAACACACAATCATGCGAATTGATTGCGCAAACAACTCATAATAATGGCACGTAATAAAAAGTAACATTATTATAACTTTTTTCATGAGAATTGGAGTTTTCTGGAATTTTACTATGCCAACTTAAAAAAATAATATAGTAAATGACCAAAATATTAGTGAAGCAATTTCAACGCACCATTTATATTTGTGAGACTGTTAATTCCTTTACAATTAGTAAGTTCAGTTTAAATCCAACTTCAAGTGGTATCAAATGAATGAAAATCTCAATTACTTGATGATCTATACAGTATATGGTGCGTTTTTCAGGGGCTTTCATTCAGTCTTAGGTTAAGAGGGTGAAGGCTTATTGCTGACACTAACCACAAATTCTGGACTGAACGTGGTGAGATGGAATCGAATTGTAATATTAGTGGTACATATGATCCGAAAACAGACTTATGCCTCACCTTGTAGTTGTACGCCGAGTGGCGAGTGTCAGCAATAAGCCTGCACCGTGCTCTTACCCTTAGACGTGGCATAGCGTTCATAAGCGTTCATTAACATTGTTGATAAAACTGTCGTGCATGTATTTCATATTCTAGAAAATCAAAAACATTAACTTTTTTTGTGGAATACAGTACATGTACATCTTTACAATTTTCATACACTGACAAAACCAGCTTCCGGTCTGCGTGTCATGATCATTGGTCATGGCTGTTGTACATGTATGTTGGGTCACTAAAACGCACCCTGACTAACCATCTGCTGATACATGACGGGGCAATTGGTCTTGCTAAGCACGTCGAAAAAACTTCCATCTCCTGGAGTTCCTGTCATGTCTGCAGTGATTTTGGCGTACAAGTGCACAGTGTAACTAGACGTCACGTCCATTTGCTGCGCATCCTCGAACAGCCTTTTTGCTTCCGTCCAAGGGAAAGCGTAGAAGGTGTGATCCGGAAGTAGGGTTATTCCTTGACACATCTCTGGTCTGTTGATGACATCACCGAGATTATGCACGAAACAAACCTTCTTGAGAACTCGGGTTGTTAACAATGGACCGTTGTGATCGTAAGAGCATCCTGTGAAATTGGTTGCATAGTCTTCCATGCACTTCAACAAGAACGGATGCTGCTTCTGGAAGGCAATAACGCTATTCGCAGCGTTGCCCATGCCGTAAGCGAGTACATTGGTAATTTTATCAAGTTTTCGAATTGATATCATATCCGTGTCCAAATAGATGCCTCCATGTTTCCATAAAATGGCTATCCGAGAAGCATCGCTCAGGTGTTGAAATGGATAATTACTCTCTTGGATTCTGTTCTTTTCATGCCATACTTGCAGAGGAGTGTTGGCAAACAACGCATCCCCGTCCAGGACTTGCAATTTGACGTTCGAGATAGCCCTCAGTGCCACCATGATGGCGTCCTCAATGGACGCTGGATAAAGGCTGTAGAGAATCACAGTTCTTTGCGGGTTGTGAAGTGCTGCTGATTCTATGGCACAACCTTCTCTGGCTCTTATCGCGGTCCTGGTAGATGTTTCCAGAAAAATTAGGTTCGATTGGTCTGTCTCGTCTGGCGCCGGCAAGCTGATAGACGGTAACCGGATTTTGATCAAAACATCTGTATGGAAGAAATTGAATAAGTGAGTTTGCTATAAAAAGAAATTGACATCTTTGTTACATTTTTTTTTTGCCTTTTTGGAACTAAATCACTGCGGGTAATCTAGCTAAATCTAAAGATACTGCAAGTCCACATTGGAGGAAGCATAACTTCTTGGTGCTATAATTGTTGCCACATGTTTCTGGCAACATATGTTATTAAGCCGGTCATACACGAGGAAAGTTATATCTGGAAACTTGGCAAGCTTAGGCGTGTCCGAAAAGTCAAGCGCATATTTCTGAGCATTTGACTAATCAAGGCTTTTAAACAGGAAAATTTCAAAATTTCAAATTAGACTTCATTTATGTTTTTATAATTGACAAATTAAAACATTTAATTTCTCGTTATTCTCATTCTAAAAACCATGCAGAACTTTTTCAACTTGCCATATGACTTTCCCCGTGTGTGAGGGTGTATAGGGTGTGTCATCGACATGTCGTTACTCAATGACACACCCTTATGATTTCTCCAGTTGGACGTAGCTTAAGATTGGTTTGGTTAGATTTTGTTAGGTTAATTTCCTTATTATTTGAATTTGCCAGTTGCCAACTTGTACATGTGCAGTATGTAAGTGGCGAAATCCCGTACATTCTGGTTATAGGGCTCTAGTATTAACCACGTAACTCGGATGCAGCCGTGGCGACGCCTGCAAGTGTTTACAGTACCGGTTGGTAGTTGACATTGATTTTAAACATGGATTTACTTTAAATTTACAATTGCGTTATCACGAGAGAAAAAAACACGATATAATTTGTTTTTAGTCAGTTGCATCTGGTTGTGGGCGACAATTTAACGTACTGTAACGATTGTGTACATTTTTTCGTGGTTGTAAATTTTCAGTGATCGAAATTCTATGGTGATTGCACATTACGCATATAATAAAATTATGTGGTTTTAGAAAATCCAGGCCAAATGAAATAATTTGAACCATAAAAGTGCAATTATGCCTGCTCCGTTTTTGGTGGAAAAAGGCAGAATTGTGTGATTCAATACGATATAAAGGTACACTATTTTCTAAATTTATTTGATTAATTTTAGCAGAAATACCGGTA
Source organism: Ommatoiulus sabulosus (assembly GCA_034697705.1). NCBI lineage: Eukaryota > Metazoa > Arthropoda > Diplopoda > Julida > Julidae > Ommatoiulus > Ommatoiulus sabulosus. The sequence continues at coordinate 7,553 of JAQGAO010007592.1, forward strand.
AGCCAACTTTAAAAATCCACAAAACTAAACCAACAATCTTCGATAAATTTCTAAGGCATTTAAGGATCAGTAAAGTCAATTAACAGGCTATTTTTTCAGGATTCACAAGTTTACACAACCTTGAAATATCTTAATTATTATTTCATTTGCATGCCCATGACACTGTAGGTCAAAAGTAGACGAACAAGAGGTCTTACCTAATGCTATTGCCCATTATATTCGGGGTTCATCCGAAAACACGTTGAAGAATTTTCCAAATTTAGGAAAGATGTTGCAAAACTGTCCTATGTTTGGATAAGATGTTACCAGAGTGTTATCTAGCATAGCTACCTTATTTCGTCGAACGCACATGAGTAACAATTCTGCAGGCCGGTTTCCAAGAAAAGAAACGCCCTCGCCAGCCAGCCGCCATGACACTCTCATTGTGCAATGGAGGGCCGCAGCCTTTTTCACAAAAGTCGCTCTGCGAGAGTGCGAATACGCTACGAACACCAAATGGGAAATTTCACATCACTTGCCTGGCACTTCTGACTTGGTATTTTGGGTACATACATTTGTTTGAAAACACTCTGCATGTGGCTGCATGAGAAAATTATAATGTGTTGAATAGTGAGCTTACCTTCTTCACGTACTTTGCATTGCATTGCTGTGAAAATTAGCAAACACCCAACTGTTGCCGACAAGGAAAGTACTCCTACCAAAGTGAGGCGTTTTTTTTGACTTGATCGCATTTTTTTAAAGATTCTTGTTGAATTTTCTCTGGGTGTGAACCACTTATGTCCGTGTAGGCGGATCTCAGCAATAGTGCAGCGCCCAGGCTCGGGTATACTGCGATTTGGCCTACTACGAGGGATGTTCCATAAATAAGGTACATGTAACAAAGACCTCTCACGTTCTGAATTTTTTCAAATAATACATACAAATATACTGAATAGTTTAAGTAGGGTCATGAGACAGACTATTTTTTCCAAATGATCCCCAAATTTGCCCAAACATTTGTCCCGCCATTGCACCAAGGCATCTATCTCAACATAGAAAAGTTGGTGTCAAGTGCATGAAGCTAGGATGTACTTGGCCGCATTGGTCGACCAATACATTTCTTATCAAGAACATCTGTCTAGCACTTATTAAAGACAGTGCAACAATCCCGAAACTGTTTCCTTGAGATGGCAATGACACCATACACCTCAACAATTTGGCGATGAATTTCGGCCGGTGATGCGCCTATCAGTCGTAGAAATCTGATCCATGTTTGACCATGTTCCCGTCAGTGACCATTTTCACCTGATGTTGATGACAGTTAACTATCTTGAAAGGCGATCTAGTTGTCGTGAGAGGAAGTATTGGTCTACCTGATTGAATTAGGCAGGAAATTTGAATGTCATAAAGAAAATTACACACGTGAGGAATCTAATTGTTACCTTACTTTTTGAATAGTCCTCGTATAATACCTGTTATCTCTTAAATGGTGTACACGTAGAGAAAATTTAATCTCTTGTTTGTTTCAAACTGCTAAGCGAAATGCGCACTACCGTGCATCATATGTAGTTTGTACGCTTTTTCAAAGATGATTTCAAATTATTTGAAAAAAGGATTCTGCAGCTTAGTTTTGTTCCTGATCACTGCTAATACAATAATAAAATAAATAAAATAAATGCATTTAGATTGAGACAAATGCATTATGTAGTTGCATGTGGGGTCACACACTTCTGTATTAATTCATATGATTATTATTTTTTGTCGAAAAATATAACTAATTAACCCAACTCAAGATAAGCTATGTCCCTTATGGGCAATCTCCTTCTATTCACTACTAAGAAGCACAATAATGATATATTTTTATATATGTTTCGTATATAATCATTTTTGAATTTTGTTTACGTAAAAAATGAAAAATTTAGGAAAATTTCAGTATAGATTTCATCGAGAAATAGTTGTCAGCATTTGTTAAAATTTAAAATGTGAATAAAATTGAATTTATGCTGTACAGTATATCGAATTATTGTTTATTTAGGTTAAACCATTTAGAAAATGTCTTTTAGCAACCCTTTGAGTAAGCTCAGCATCGACTTTAACAAGCATGTATACATAAGATATGATCATATCTTAAAATGGTAGTACAATTATATATCTTTAGAAATACGAAAGAACGCCCGTATGTAAAATTCATCTCCATTTTCACCAGCTGATATATAGGAATTGTGGAAATCTGAATTTTTCTTTGGGATTTTCACAATAGGAACCCCTTAAACAAAATGGAAAAAGTTGTAAGTTGAAGAAAACTTAGTTTTTAATATCATGCGGCACTCGCTTTGAATGATAGCTTAATTTTTTTTTATCAATGGACAACGTATTTTGTACATGAATTCCTGGATGAAATACATGGTATAGATGTGATGCCAATCTACAAGGATCTGAAAATGCTGTCTTTTTCTTGATATAATTCACGAGAAATTGGGAATCTTGAACTTTGGTTTAATTAGGATTTGTTCTGATATCGCCGAAACATCAAAACGCTTCATTCGTTTCAAACCGAATTACTATGGTTAAATGTCACTATAACCTGTTCAGATGGACCATTAAACGATAAATGCTAGGACAATTGGCTTTGCTTAGTATGTCCAAAAGACTTCCATCTCCTGGTTTCCCCGTAGTATCTCCTGACATTTTCCCATATAAATGCACCGTGTAACTGAGCGACACGTTGATCTTCTGCGCATTCTCGAACAGTGTCCTCCATTCCTCCCAAGGAAAAGCAAAGAAGGTGTGGTCCGGAAGGAGTGTTATTCCTTGGCACAACTGCGGTTTATTGACCACTCGGCTGAGGTCTTCCACGTAACAAACCTTCTTGAGAATCCTGGTAACTAACCTGGGTCCGTGAAAGTCATAAGCGTTTTTAGTATAATTAAGGGCATAGTCTTTCATGCACTCCAACAAGAACGGGTGTCCTCTTTGAAAAGCGAGGGCGCTATTTCCAACATTTCCACTACAATAGCCGAGGGCGTTGGAAAGGTTGCCCAGAGGGCGAGTGGAAATCATATCCGTGTCCAAGTAGATGCCACCTTTCTTCCATAAAATGGCCAGTCGGGCCGCGTCGCTGAGATGTTGGATCGGAAAGCTGCTCTCTTTGAGTTTCCCACTGGCGTACCATTCCTCCAAAGGTGTACTGACGAACAACGCACCAGCATCCAGAAATTCAAACCTCACGTTGGAGATGTTCCTCAGAGCTACTCTGATGGCGTCCTCCGTGGCAATTTCCGTTATGCTGTAGAGCAGCACCGTTCTTTTAGGATTTTGCAGAGCCGCCGACTCCAAGGCACAACCATCTCTGGCTTTCAACGTCGCTCTTCCAGAGGTTTCCAAGAAAACTATGTTGGAACTTTCTGCGACATTTAGCTCTGGCAACTTGGTGAATGGCAACTTGACTCCGACCAGCGTTTCTGTACGGAATACCAACAGAAAGTCCAATCATTTTCTTTTTAAATTGAGGAAACTGTTGCTCTCACTCGCAACTGCATATATACAGGGTATTTCATAAGTAATAGTCAACAATTGTAGGGGTTGTAGAGGGTAGTAAACTGAACATGTTTAGTATAGGAACCTAGGG
>JAQGAO010007593.1:0-11158 GCA_034697705.1 Ommatoiulus sabulosus
CACACACACTTTTTAATATAAACTTTACATGAAACACTGGATTAAAACCTTGAATGAAAGGGCGACTGATTTATCATGATTGACAATAACTTTAGTATTGATGCTAATATTACCAATGCCAATATAAGAACGTGACATAACACTGACTGTCAACCCCCCCCCCCCCTATTGTCATGATTTGTCACAAATTCAGCATACCGTTCCACCCCCCTAAAGCCGTGACATCATTTCTGGATGGCCCCATACATAATTTATGCATGTAGATTAATAATTCAAAATCTTACGATTATCATGCTGTGAGATAAAAATTTGATATTTTGAAGACATTTTTTGTGATTGATATTTTAGCATATGCACTGAAACAACATTGCATCCATGTGCATATACATTAATTCATTTTATGAATTTCCTTACCATTTATGGTCAGAAATCGATTTTTATCATAAAAACACATTTAGTATAACATGGACTTTTTGCTGTAATTTTAGTTATTTGCTTGAAGCATCACTCATGCTCACAGTATTATTTAAAGTGCAGTATTGCATACATGTAGCTCTCTTCCCTAAAATACATTATGTTCTTAATGATTCTAATAATGTTTGTGCTACCTCCATGATATGCTTTTAAAATTAGATATTGTTGCCAGTTGTTGAGTTTGGAGCCCAATATTGGCATTGGTAATATTAGCATCAATACTAAAGTTATTGTCAATTGATAGTTGACGTATGGACCTTTAATATGGCGATGTTCAATCTAGTGTGTTTCGGCATTATTTAAATCATAGCTTTTACGCTAATTAATCTTATGTTTGTTTTTAGAGCGCAATCGCAGTTATGAAATTTCATCATTTGTTGAGACCAGTGCAACAACGTTTTTGAAGGAACATCCTGTTGATTTTGTAAAGTATCCTTTGAAACATTTTTGTATCTTTAGCTGAAGTACTAATTATAAAGAAAAATCGTAAAATAATGAGAAATTTGGAAGAGAATGGTTTGATCCTTAATCTGTTACTAAGTTATAATAAACGCCAACTTAGTAGAATTTATCCCAGGGGCACAAGAGTGGATTCCAGTAATTATATGCCACAAGTACGTAAATATTTTTATTAATTGAGCTTTTAAAATCTTTACAGTTTGATATGTCATTTGCATAAATTTTCTCTCCATTTTCAATAAAATAGGTATATTGGAATGCTGGATGCCAACTCGTAGCTTTGAATTTTCAAACACTCGGTAAGTAAATTTCGTCCTGCTCTCATATGCAGAATTTTGTGTATCACAATTCCTCATCTCTTATATTTACGCTAACATTTTGGTATTTATAAATTAAATTGACTTATGAATGGCGTTATCTAATAATTATCAGTCACCTTTTGCGTTTTTAGATTACTGCATCATGTGTTCTTTGTATTATTGTTATTAGATCTTGCTATGCAACTTAACTTGGGTATTTTTGAGTATAATGGACGTAGTGGTTATTTACTAAAACCTGATTTTATGCGTCGACATGATAGAAAATTTGATCCGTTTGCTGAATCGACAGTGGATGGCATTATTGCTGGTTCACTTTCCGTAAAGGTAAGTAACTCAGTATGAGCATTACAACAATTTTGAAAATGTTCTAGCCAGCTTAGTTAATGCTATTAAGAAATTCGGCCATGGCCATAGGATATTTAGATTAGAAATGGATATAAAGAGTAATAATAAAGTTTCTATAATGTCCAAATAATTGAGCAAGATTTTTGCAATTGGATTTAGCAACTCTGAAGTTAGTTTCGCATAAATGTTTTTATTATATCCTTAGACTTGACAATTTATTGTATAGTTTTTCACTTCAAATAGAAAAAGGAAAATTATTTTGAATTGTAATCTTGTTAATGTTTAGATAATCTCTGGGCAGTTTATTTCTGACAAACGTGTCGGTACCTATGTTGAAGTTGAAAGCTACGGTCTTCCTGCCGATACCGTGCGCAAGAGGTTTCGCACAAAAATTGTTCAATCAAATGGGATTAACCCAGTATACGACGAAGAGCCTTTTGTATTCAAAAAGGTAATATCAATAAATTGGCAATTAGTGGCTTTATTCAATTCCTTATTTTTTATTTGGCGATTTAATAATTTCATGTATTGACGATTCATATAGGTCGTACTTCCAGATTTATGCGTAATTAGAATTATTGTGTGTGAAGAAAATGGGAAACTTATTGGTCGAAGAGTATTACCAGTCGTGGGACTAAGACCAGGTAGAATTTATTGCTTCATTTTTAGGTAATACTAATTTGCTTAACATTGCTAGTTGTCTCAAAGGGTGTTTTTTCTTCACATTTTAGGTTATAGGCACATTGCATTACGAAACGAATCTGGGCAACCACTAACTCTTCCAACGCTTTTCGTGTATATTACCGTTAAAGACTATGTGCCTGATAAGCTTTCAGGTAGTTACACTTTCCAGAAAAAAATGTATTTTAGGCAAGCCAAATGTATTATTCAAATTATTATGATTTGTTTACATCAGTACTTATGCACACGTTTAATTTTAAGTAGATTAAGCTTGATTGATTATATTTTTAAAAATAGACAGTTATTTATACACTGCTAGTAGCAGTTTCTTATCTAGAATATTTAAACTTGCAGACATTGCTGACGCATTAGTGAATCCCATAAAATATCAATCTGAATTGGAAAAGCGAGCACAGCAGCTATGTGCTTTAACTGATGATTTTGATCAAGATTTTGATGATGTAAGTATTGGGTAAATTACCAAATTAATGTTGCATTTGTAGAGTACAGTGCGTATTTAGTAGGAAAGTATTGAAATACAGTATATTACGTGTAATTCTCAGCCACAAACTTATATAAGTTTAAGAACTGCGATTGGCAAGCTGCTGCTACTTTGCACACTGCTAAATTGCGCCTGTGCAATGCAATAGTCACCAACTTCAACTTTTGAAATGTGGTTGAAATGTAATTTATTTCCAAATGTCCTGATAAAGAAATTTCTCAACAGGATTCCCCTGTTGGCGATCCCAAGAAACCAAAATCTGAACGGACTCCAGTAAAAAGCTCTGCCTCTTTAGAAGCCCCTCGGAATAAAATGGTCAAGGCAACAAGCTCAGTGGACAGCAGTGGCGGTGGAAGCGGAAAAGAGGAAGGCAGTGGATCTTTACCATCAACTGGTTTATCGTCATCTTTTCCTTCTGAAGGGGCTATGGGAATGGACAAGGATCCACCTAGTAAGCATTTAATATTTCTCTTTAAAAACTTTTCATTTCAAATAACATATGTTATTATACCTGGTATCTTTTATATTTTCAGAGAGAAAAGATTCTAAGAAGACTCTTCAATCTACGAAGATTACAACAGATCCATCAGGATTTGAAGTTTCAAGCGCACATTTTGGTAAACAACTTTGTCAAATTAACATTTTTAGAAAATGTTTTTGTTAATTTTACCTTGACTTCTAGGTTCAAAAGAAACTGTTTAAGATCTGTTTACCATTGAATGTTTGCCCCTTGTTATTTTTAAATGAAAGTGTTACATTTGAATTACTTCATTTAGAAATCCCTGAGCATCTTTTGGTTGCTGAAACCTTAGAAAAAATCAAGGAGACTAAAACTGTGCAGCTCATAGTTGCTAAATTAGAAAAGGAATTACTTGCACTGAGGAAACGACACAATAAAGTAAGTAAAATCTGTATTATATCACATGAACTACATAGTTCATTTTCCTCAAGCGCTGTGTTAACTTTTTTTTAGTTGCAAAGTAAAACCAGTGATAGCTTGAAGAGAGAAGAGGAGAAATTGGAAAAACAAAAGCTGAAGGGCACAAAATCACTATCAGGCAAGCTGCGCAAGACCAGCGTTGAGGCAGCCACTGCAAAATTACGACCAACCAGTGTCTCTGTCTGTGAAACTGAACCAGAAACAAAGGTAGAGTGCAACTTTGTTTAAATAATCATAATGTATAAAAATATTTAAATAGAGGTAGAAAAGTTGGATTTTCCTACGACAGAGTTGTCAAATTATTTTGAAAACACATTCATTAATTTTTTATTTAATTGCAGTTATCAGAGCTTCACCGAACCCATTCTGAAACGTTGTTTACTTTATACCAGGATAAGTTTAAGGTTGAATCGGAGATTCAAAAGAAATATCATGATCAAGTGGGCCAAACTTTTATACAAGTTTATATTTCTTAGTTTTGTCTATTTGGATTAAGATTAAATGATATTGTTTTTTTAATTTTCTAGATTTATGATGCGATTGATAAAAGTATGCAATTATCTCATAGCATGCAGCTTACCCGCTTAGATGACCATCATGAAAGGTATAAAAAACTATAGAAGGATTACTTAAGCGCTAGTTGGCATAATTGTAATGATTAAATACTTCAATTTCATATAGCTACAGGGATGAAGTGAAGAAGAAATCAAATATTCAACGCGCTGAAGAGATCAAAGATCTGAAGAAACTCTTTAGGGACAAAAATGAAAGAGCACGGTAAAGTATCAACTTATTTTAATTCTCGTTTTTTTTTTCCATGTATTTAATAAAACTGAAAATGCCACAAACTCCATCAATGACAATTTTTTTTATTTACGTTTAGCATGAAAAGGGAAATACAGCAAAAACACATTACCCAAGCTGTGGCTGAATTGCAAAAGGTAATTAACTGCTTTCTACACTTATTCATTAAAAAAGCATGTCCAGCATGAGCACCTTTTTTTACTTATTCAAGTAATTGTTACCGTTATATGCTATGTTACATAAACGTCAATAATCTTTTTAACGCTCTTTCGTTTATTGAGAATAATGAAAAACTTTGGTATTGAAAGTATATATTCATCTCACTTAATTATTGGCATCTCATTTTTAAAGCTTGAGGAATATTATCAAATCAAAAGGAAAGAACTTGAACGGCAGCAGGATGACGTTCGCAAGAAATTTGAAGAGGACAAGAGCAAGGTGAATTTGGGCACACACTCCATCAATTAACATTATATATACATATTGTACATGTATTTATGCATTCATTCAATAACAGTCGCCAATAATACTTTTTCGTTTGTAATAGGCTTTGGACAATATAAAACGTCAGTATGATGAACAAATGAGCAAAATGCAAGAAACCCTTTTGCAGTGCGAAGCTCCTAACAAGTCGCCTTCTGCAGACATTGAAGTGACGTCATTATGAAATAATGCTCGCAAATGTTGAACAATTTCTTTCAGTAAGTCCAAGAATTCATTGTTTATCTCAAACTAAATTTTGATTTCGTTAAAAAATGCTTCAAGCTATACTGATTCTGTTCTGCAACAATTTGAAAGTGTTATTCTTGATGTAAATTGGAAAAAAAAAAATTGTGAGCACTAAAATGAAATAGTTCACTTGGTTGAAATAATCATGGAAAAAGATTGAAAAAAATCCAATGATATGAAGCATTGGGCTTTAGATTTCAGATTCGTTCCATGTTCATTTTTATTATTTTATTTGAGGCAAATTCGTTTAATAAATGCTTTGATGAAAGTTCCACGTACTTAATACGTGTGGTTATGTAAAATTGTATTAAGTCTATTAACTCAATATTAGGTATAGCATCACGCATCATACCTATGCCATGATTGCAAAATGGCTGTTTTTGGCATAAACATGAGCTGATAACAATGGAAATGAATATTCTGTAGTTTCATTGCACATGCTTGCTCATTTGGAAACTGCATGCATTCCCATTCATAGGAGATCTTACGTTTCTCTTTTTCATCCTTCTTTTAATTAGGGTGTTACCTTTGGGTTGCCTGTCATCTTATGACTTGGTGCCCACTTTTCGAAGACGTTGCTGGTTCTGGGGTGCCATTATTTCCTCTTTTTGAAAAATCTCCCGTAGAGGATTTCCCCCTGCAAAATGGCTTGTCTCAATGTTCCACCATCATTCTAGAGTATGCCATCGGTCATCTGTCTGTGCTTTTCAGCGTTGCAATCATTTATTCCCAAGCATCGAATGAAATCGCCTAAGAGTCGCTATTGTAGGTCTAATGGCAGTGATTTCGGTTGGCATTCAGGAAAAGATAAGTGATTTGAAGAAATGAACAGTATAACACGAACAACTTAAGTTTTTATTACGAGTGAGATTCTTATTTTCTTTTTAATTGACTGTCTGTCCGTCTGTATTGCTGTATAAATTTGCGACGCATTTGGTCAGTCAGAGCCATTGTCGTGTAACGACTTCTCGATGTTTTGCAAGGTATACAATGTATGTAAACCTACTGCATGCGCTCTCTGTATAAAACAATATAAATATATATTATTTGTGCTATTTGGAAAGAAGTTTTAAAATTTGGCTCTTACTAATATGCGTTTGTCGATATTTTATTATACAAATAAGAATTCTTTATATTTTTTGTACATAATGGTTTCAATCTTTGACTTCCCCACTTGAAATATCAGCCTACACGTGATTCGAATTATGCCAGTTATTGATTAGTCTGAAGGGCAATTGATACAAATTGCAAAACACGGATTGTGATTAGCATCAATAAAGAACAATCATGATATAATACATAGAGTTAAAATACAGCTTTTAGTTAAATTCCATTCATCATGATTTTTTTTCATTTCGCCCTGTTTTAACTTTAGAAAAAAAAATTAATATTTAAAGAAAAATTATTATCAAAATGTCATGGTACTTGGCAAATTCTGACGTATTTGCTATAGCAAATGTTAACGCCAGCAAAATTATTTTTTGTTCTGGGAACTTTTACCGAATTCTTCTTGGCTAGATATTTTTATCTGTTCTGACGATAAATGCCCTACTTTCACAAAAGCTGACAATACAGTTATTTTATTCCCAAACTACTTCTACAAAAAAATACAAATCTATGCGATCTTCTTTATACAAAAACAAAATTAAATTTAGTGTATCAATGACACCTTGCATGGACAGAATATGGTAAAGGTCCCCCTATAATTCAGAAATTTAAGTATTATTTGTTATCATGAACGCGTGTTAAATTGCTCATTATAATTTTATTTATTTAAGAAAAAAAACCTTATTGGTTGGAAAACGAGAATGTTAGAGATTGTCCATATAAGGCGCCTTGCAATGGGATTTGGAGATGTTAGATTTTTGTGATCTGACGTCACAAAACCGCATCAATGGCACGTGCTAATTTTTTTACCAGACATGTGCCAACCAATTTACATTTTGTTAAACTATTTTTTAATATTAAAATTTGCATGCCGAAATTTTATAGCCACTTAAACCGCCATGACAAAGGATTTAACACGCGCATATTTTCCACAATCGTTTTGAAGATCACCATCTTATTATTCCAGATGAATTCTCAGCTTCTTGTACATATCAAAATTCTATCCAAAGTTTAAACCAATGTTGTGTACGTTTTGCATTTCAATTAACATCCTTGGTAAGAAAGTGCCACCAAATGGGCTCAAATTCCAACTTTTCAAAACATCTTATAAACATACCATCAACATGTTTTGTTCATACATATTCTGCAACGCAATTCTAACTTATCCAGTTTGAGACTTTTCAGTATGCGCCATTCTCATTCGGGTGGTGTTGTTACTTTTATTTATGGATTAGCATATGTGTTTTTGTGGTGAAGTTAAGAAGTCAAACATTTAATATCGTTGCATGACGGCATATATGGATACTGTAGCTCTAAAATTCAAATCGCGTGGGCACTTAGAAATCAATGTAAATTGCGTGTACATTTCGGAGCAACTGCAATGTTGACATTTTTAATCTACTTTTAATCCTTCACTGTGCATATATCTCCATCCAGATCCTCAATCGTCTCTTGTTCTTCGTTTCTGATAGATGTTTGATATTTTCACTAAAACTATATTCCATTTATCGTGAATCTTCCGTTGGTCAACCATGTTACTATTAAGTAACTTTATAGAAGTTCTGTATCATTCCCACCCTTCCCACAATCAATGCCCTACTTGACATTTTTGCACAGCTTTTTTTTTAAACCGTTTTTGTATTGTAGAAATGATGCGTATTTCCATGTACCAGATAACTATGCAGTTTTAAGTATTGGTCATTGGTCATTTTCATCCGTGTTGTTGACGCTTCGCAATATTGATGGCGCGGTACGAATTTGGTCTTGTCATTTGTAACTGCGTCGGTTTGCCGTTTTTTGTTTTGTTTTTCTCCGGTTAATACTCATGTTTAACATTAATAGTTCTCTCTGTGTGACTATCTTAAGCATCGGACGTAGGATAGCGTAGGATTTCTCGAAATGAAAATTTCACTTACCATCGCAGCATAATGTCACTAAGAAACCTGAACTGTCCCCCCATGATGTTTGACCACTATGTGCATAGGCCTGCCCACATTAAGTAGTAAAATCTCTACTACCATTGTCTATTTGTCTCTTAATCATTCGTTTTTTTTCTCGAGGAAGAGGATCAACGTCTGAATGGTCTCATTTCATAGAATTACTTTTTTCTGTAGAATGAGGCCAAAATGGGAGACATTTGTCAACAAAAAGGTTTTGGTGACATTCGAAGCGTCTCTCCACGGTGATTAAAAAATGCTCATAAAAACCTGCGTCGTTTTTTCAAAAATGGTGCCACCAAAATAACGGCTCTTTCCTGAAACACCTGGCATCTCTAAAGGACAAACTCCGCTCCCAAACACGCATTGTATACTGTACAAACTATTCATAAGCAAGAAACTCAATAACATACAGACCCATCTACAACTATTTAACTACCTTTTGCTACCTATAATAACCTATAATGCAATTTTCTGAGCCTGGTTCAAACCCAACATATTCTCTGGAATCCAAGAAAAATTTATCCGCAGAATATTTAGTCTGGATCACTCCACCCCATTTTACATCATTAGCAATGAGCTCAAACTTCAACCCATCGCCCTCACACTAACCCGCCAAACTATCAATTTCTGGAAACGCTGCTACCTTCAAAACAACAAATCCATCCACCAACTCCTATTTCTTGAATGGCTGGATAGACCGACCAATAAATACAAACTTTTAAATTACTTTATAAACTCACTTGCCTTCCCACTTGCCTTCAACCAAAACCAAATTGAAGCTTGCGAATTTTTATCTACTAATAAACTAACATCAGAGACTACATAATATAATCTCTCAGCGCATTAATGACTCCACTAACTTTCCCCATTATAAAATAATCGCTAATAACCTCGCCACCATGCAACCATACTTTAAGTACAACATTCCTTTCTCCTTAAAAAAGTTTATCTTCCAACTCAGAGCTAATCCCTACAATATCTATTTAGCTACAGGACCATTTAGGTCAGACAAATCATCTCCTTGCATTCTATGCCAGAGACATAGACCCATCTTCTTCAAGACAGCATTGATACCATTCTAACGGCCCTAAGAACAAAAAACAGACTATCACTAACCCTTACACATACTAACTTCATTGAATCATTCCTCCTCAACATTCGAGAACCACATATGTGGCTGCTATCTAGAATAGCTACTCATTATGGTAAACAGCTCCTACAATTTAATGCCCAAGCAATATCCCAATCTCAAACCCACAAACACTTTGACATTAATAATTATGCCAGAAGGGGTGAGTCCCCTTAGTGCAGTAACGTTGTTGTTGGTAAGGTTTTACTTTTTTTCAAAAAATCCAATAATTAAAAAAAAAACATTTTCGTCGTGTTTTTAAAAAACTGAAAAATACAATTTTCCACATAAAAAAGTGAAATTTCCCAGAACAAAAAGTAAAATTTTCCCTCAAAAATATAAAATTTAACCCCCAAAAACAATGAAATTTTCCAAACTTCTCTAAGTCGCGGCTATTTCGGATGAGAGTTTAAACCGAGGTCCCGTTTGATCTCTGTGCTTTAAAGATACCTCATGGAGGGTGGAAGTCCCCCTTCGTAGGCACAATTCTCAGGTAGGTGACGCTGGCACATCCCCTGGCGTTGGTGTTTAGCCCTCGTGTGCAGGAATAGGCCAATGTAAAAATCCCCAAACAAAAAAAAGAAATTTTTATAAAAGTAGTTTCCCTTCCCCCCAAAAAATAAACTTATCCCTCAAGAAAAATAATATTTTCCCCCCAAAAAACATAAAATTTGCCCTCCAAAAAATAAAATTTCCCCCCTCAATAAAACGAAATTATTCTTAAATAAAAATGAAATTTCTGAAAACAACCGATTTTCTGCACTAAAAAAATCAATTTTCCCCACCAAAAAATCGAATTTTCCGTACCAAATCAAATCGATTCTTCGTTACCAAATTAAATTGGTTTTTCCCCAACAAAACATCGATTTTTTGCCACAAAAAAATCAATTATCCCAATTATCAATGTGTTCCCACCAAAAAAAATCGATTTTTCCCACCAAAAAGACCGCTTTTTTAACCCTAGTAAAATATCGATTTTTTTCTTACAAAAAAAACCGATTTTTCCTCACCAAAAAAAAAACATTTTTTTTTAATAATAAAAATTGGCTATCTCTTAAAAAAAATTTTCCTTACATTTTGAGTAAGGAAATTGAATTTTTTTTCGATTTTTTTCTATTTTCCCCCACCAAAAATCGATTTTTGACAAAAACAAAAAGCTTTTTCTCTGCACCAAAATAATCGCTTTTTTTCCACCAAACAAAATCGATTTTTTTTCAACAAAAAAAATAGATTTTTCATGCCCAAAAACATATTTTTTCTACCAAAAACAATCGATGTATCCCAAAAAATCGCATTATTTAACCCTATTAAAATATCGATTTTTCTCCACAAAAAAAATAGATTTTTCCCCACCAAAAACAACAATTTTTCCCTAACACAACAAAAACGTTATTTTCTCAAACAGAAACATAATGTTTTACCACCAAAAAAATCTACTTTTGCCCACCAAAAAAATTGGTTTTCTCTTAAACAATCGATTTTCCCCCACCAAAAAAAAATCGTTTTTGACAACAACAAAAAGTGATATTTCTATACCAAAAAAAATCGCTTATTTTCCACCAAATAAAATTGATTTATCCTTACCAAAAGGATATTTTTTCAATTTTTTCAATTTCCACCAAAAAAACCAGGTCTTACCAGGCGTCTGGTAATGCTGATTCCAAAAAACGCATAAAAACTGGGAAAAAGTAAGTAGAAAAGGTCGAAAAATGGATTTTAAAATTTTTG
>JAQGAO010007594.1:0-11157 GCA_034697705.1 Ommatoiulus sabulosus
TCATAGGTCAGGGAAATTTTCTTTCAAACCTGGAAAAGTCAGGGAAGTTGAAATTGAAATTTCTGTGGGAACCCTGTAAAAATTTGTTAAAACAATATGTCATTATTAAAGCAAGATGCCTTTTAACTTTTGTTATTATTACGATTCGTCTACAACCCGCACGTCGTTTTTATAAAATTTAATATTTTCATAAAATTGTTTTTACAAATCTGACAAGAATTCGAAATTCAACACGAGAAATGTCTTCAATCTTCTTTTCGAGCTTATTTTCTCTAAACAAACGTGTGAATGCAAAGTTTACAAAAAAATAACACGTGGGTGCCAGTCTTATCTTACTTCAAAATGTTCAGTGTATCTTGAACTAATAAATCCTTTCATCTAAGCTCTATTTAGAAAACTTCCTTTTTAATTTACGCTGATTACACTTACTGTATGTCATTATGAGTCGCACAAATACGTACAGTGTACATATCATATACTTTTGATTGGCTTAAGGTGAGTGAGACAGACAGTGGCAGTCACCTTCGGATTTGAGTTGAATATTTAAATCTGTGGTGTAGATGCTACAACGTTACTTGGCCCGCTACCTGCCTTCAAAGATTTCTGAAAGTACAATGGCTTCCAGTTTTGGGCCTTCAGAAGATTGACACATCTATAGGTCCACGTAATAAGCTTTTGAGCGCGGGGTTTTCAACGAATTCTTTTGTCGGAAATTCGATTATTTCATGAGATTACGCCTTAATTTGTCGCGAATTGTCAGAAGGAGCTTCTCTTCGTGAATTTCTCGAGGGCTTCATTTTTGCTTCGATTGTGTTGTTTGAAAAAAAATCAATTTTCGCCGAATTGCGTCTTTCCAGGAATGCTCGTGTTTGCATGTGTAGGGTACACGCTCGATGGGTTCGCTCCTTGTTATTTATGGAAATTTCGCTCTTCAATTGGCCCGTCTTTTATTTGGTGCACGGATATGCTTTTGCTGCGAGCATCAAGAGGCCGATAAACAGTACGCAGATACGCGTGAAATATTTACCTAGAATATGACAAAAATGAAACGGGATCTGGTCTTATTTCCCCGACCACTCATCGGTGGAATCAATAGATATATGTCAGGCGGGTGAGCGAATGTCGCGTTTCACTTCCCGTAAAAGTGCGCACTTAAGTTTTACAGGGTACCCCCAGACCAGGAAAACCTGAAAAAGTCAGGGAAATTTAACGTAGTCATGTTGTTGCGATATAAAATTATTGCTTTTACTTGGTTAGCTCATAGCCTATTTTCCAAGTAGAAATTTTGCAAAATTTTCCACGTTTTCCGAGTACAAATTTGCCAAATTTCCCGAGGAAAGCGAGAAGCTGCAAGAAAGTTATTTTTAATGAAGCAATTTTTTGTTGCTGCACATATGGAACGATATTTTCAGAATATATCCCTGCCGTGTATATGGCAGCATTGTTTCAAAGGGAAATCTGGTTGCATTAACTTGACAGCGCTACATATTCTTATCTATCCAGAAAAATTTTGCTCAGAATAGGATCATTTTCTATTCTGGAAACATATTTGCGACAGAAACTTATTCCCAACTTACGAGGGAATATTAAGCAATAATATACCTGGAAACAAGTTTCGGGATATAAATTTCCTCGTGTGGGACGACCTTTATCTCTGTCATTTTAACTTTTCACAAGCTGCTTATTCTAGCTGATAACAACTGCTTTTTTAGTTTATTAAATGACTTTTATTAAGTATGGGAATAAATTTAACAAGACCTTGGAAGACCTTAGATTTTGTATTTCTGACAAGCTTTAATTATTTATTTTTGAGCAATAAACTGAATAATGTAACTTTTTTAGAATTGAAATCACTTAGGGCAAACGAATCGTACTACAAGAATATGAATAAATCCCAAGGTTATTATTCTTTGTTAAACGAAAGAATTCGAGAAGTCCGGATAGTCTTTGTTCTTCATTAACGTGATACTGTACGGTAATGAATATCCTCATAACGTGATACGTTAATGAAGAACAAAAAGACTAATCTTACTTTCTTTTGGATCATTTTCTGTTGGGATTGACGAGGACTTCACGATAATTCATTTGAAAAGAAATGACTATTCCGAATAGATTGCTAGAAATCTGAAAAGAAAAAGTTCCTATTTCCCAACATCTTGGTGGAATAAAAGCAAAAAAAGTTTGTTCTTGTTGCTATGTTTTTTATTTCTAAAAGTACATGCACATGCGTGCATGGACTGAATTAATGATGTATAGACTGTTGACATTTAGTACATGTATGATTAAAATGCATGTATGAGTATCTTAAAATAGAAACTTCATGATGTTTTAAAAAATGAATATGTCGATGACATTCTGTCATAGTCAATTTGTACTTTAGATTCAGCTCTGCATATTTCATAGACTTTAAAGAACAAGGACTTAGCAATAAAGTTAAGTATGCGTATGATATGCTTTTGGTTTCGTTTATACGAGGACTTTATGCGCTCTCCATAACGATGAACGTGGTATGGAAAAATAAATGATGAATTTGTTTCATGACGAACGATACGTTGTCTTTTTTTACTTCCTGGAAAGTCCTAACCAGTTTTTTGCTTCATTCCTTTGCTGGCTTTTTGACAGATGTAAATCCAGAACTTCAACGCTTATAGATATTGGCATATTTTGATGCAACATTTCCCATCGAAGGTCAAAATGTGTAATGAAAAATGGTTTCAAAAATCTGTTTTAAGATTGAATTGAAATATGTCAAGGGTTATTGAATCTTTATACTGTAGGTTGAGGTTGCCCACCCATTGGACAAATTTGAAACTTTCGTCTGAGCTACAGTATATGGTGGTTTTAAAAAGAATTGTTTTAAAGAAGGCATTTGGACCTATAATCTTTCTTTACAGAACAATTAACATTAAAACATATTTTAGTACGTGCCTGCACATATGTTAAGAAATGTTTCGAATGTCCTGATGGGTATTTTAAAAAATAAAATGCTCAGTAGCATATTTTAATCTTTACGAGGAAGGGATATTCAAGACAATTAAGGAAATGGATGGGAATGAATGCAATTTGAATAAATAATGATATGTATCCCCAATCGAGTGAAAAAACGAAGGGTTTATTGCTCATGTTTTGTGCATTCCAGTCACCAACTGATGTAAATATGCCGGCATGCTTTGCATGTTCCTTTTAAAAGCTTGTAACTTGATAATTCCGATGAAAGCAAATATGCTCATTCAATTTATTGGCATTACTGATAGTTTTCAAGACGGGTATCCATTTATCCTTCTTACATACAGTATAAGTAATAGGAAATTCGCATGAATATATATCTGTATATATACCATATATATATAGGTATATATATTTTTGCTTTAAGGTCTACCAGGAATTCATTCTGAATATGAATTATGGCGAAATAGACTTAGGCATTGATTTAAATATTTTCCAGAAATTACTTTTTCAATATAAGAGGAATGGAAATGTCTAAAGGTTGAGATATGATAATTACACCACGCAACATTTGTAAACGCATTTAAAACTTCAGTGTTTACCTGTTAATGTGTTGATCTCAAGATAGTGGTTTTTGAAACTTAAGTTGATATTTAAATTTCAAATTAGCACACGTGTAATGCCATAGAGACTACTGGTATTGAACTTTTGACCAATGACAGTATTTTTCACTTAGATACTTAAATAGCCGTGTGTAATGTTTCTATGGGAATTGTTCCATGATTAAACGTACAATAAAATTACATATTAATAGATAATGAAGGGCCACGTTGTTTTTCATTAATTTGAAATGAAAGCCTGTGACATTATATGAATGTTCTCGTTACCTACGTACTGTATATATTTTTTATTGACAATTTTTCATTTGATGCTTAAAACTACCTTCGAAAAATTGCCATGGAGAATGGACTATATGTCACTATATGAATGTTCTCGTTACCTACAGACAGATTTTTTTTAAAAATATTTCATTTGATACTTAAAACTACCTTCGAAAATTGCCATGGAGAAGGATCACTGGTAGACCCTGTTAAATAATATGTACAGTACTTAACGGGATATTTTCTAAACTGTTATCATCATTGGTATTTTTAATTAAATTTTAAATTATCGTTGTTCTTTCTTAATTTAAAATGAAACCCTGGGGCAGTATATGAATGTCGTCGTTATGCATGTACCTACATAAAGATATAAAAATTGCCACGGAGAATGGACCACTGGAAGACAAAAATTGGCAACAATACTGTATTTACAGTACCTAACGGACTATTTTCTAAAATGTTTATCATGTTGTTTAGCACGGCTTTGATGTCAATTAGCTCCCACCACGCTAAATCAAATTGATACACTTTTGACCTAGAAATCCAATTGCAGTTTTATATTTAACAAACTAGCTATGATGTAATAGCTCACGCTCTTTACTCAGAAGCACGCTATTCTCCACCAGCATTCCTGCGACTGCTTATTTGTCCATGGCTTTTTCTTTTTTTTCTCGGATTGTTATTTCGTTTTGCAATTGCAGTTCTCGTTTTATCGCAGCCCAGTTTTCATTAATTTCTCCATCTCCCCCCCTACTTAAGCATGAACTCCGAAGCTGGAGACCATTATCAACGAAAGCGTAGGCCCCAAACCAGGATGAAAGCGGAGCCTATATATAGCGATAAGCAAACAAAGAAGAACCCGTCATCGAAATTTAATGATGTCACATTGTTTCCAACTTGATATCGTATCTGATTGAAATATTTGTTTTCGGTTTCGCGCCTAAATGCGCTATCCTATCTAGAGTGAGAGGAACTATTTTGGGACGAAACTGGAGTAGGAAAAAAAACCTAACTCCATAAGTCTATTGCAAATATATTAGAGAATGGGAAGGGTTTTGCGTTTATTACGTAGTTTTCCATTCGCTGTCTTCGTCGAACGTCAGTCAACTGGAGCTTACTGGAGCGTCGCAACTTCAATTAAACGCCCGATAATCTCATGGCAGAATGGCAGAATTGGAAAACTGTTTTCCGCCCACGCGCTCACCTACTGCGCAATTGAAATTGTAATCTCTAGTCTTTGGGCTCGTTTTTCGCCCAAGGGACGTCTGATAAATATGATCTGAGTTGGCTCGGGGATAGCTGATCAACTCGAAATTGCCATCTAGTTGTGTAATCGAGGCTGTTTACCATTGCGATGAGTTTGTTTTTAGCAGTTTTGGCGTTGACCTGTTATCTAAGGTGAATCATTTTTGCGATTGTCACGTGCGGTGCTCTGATAAGCCTTTGTAAACCGCACACTAAATACGGTGTCCGGTCTGATGCTGGTTTATATTCCACTCTGTAAATTGCATAGTGGCCTGGCTCGGCCAAGGATACAGTAGGTACTCCTTTGGATGAATAATGGACATTTAAAAAAGTGGATTTGGAACAAGGGAAGATCGATGTAGGACACTATTTTTACAATAGTAAAAAAATCTCCTCTAGTAAATTTCTTCCTTGGAAGCTAGAATTTGGACGAGTTGTCAAATTAGAAGCTGGCAATGATAATTGTTATCGTGTATTTCTTTGGAAGAATTGGACAGGTTGTCAGATTGGAAGTTGGCATTGATAATTGTTATTTTCACTGGTTTTTTAAGTCTTTCCTATACCTGTGCAGATTTCGTCAGCGTACATATCACGTGACATTTCATTCATTCCATTGGCGAAAATTACCCGAAATCACGGCCGATAAAGCACGTTTTTTTAGTTGTTGATTCGATGAAAAGATCACGTGATGTGGCCTCATACGTAATTCTGCGTAAGGTCAGTTAGCACAGTATGCGTACTACTGTAATATACATGTAAGTAGGTTCACTCGCCGCTTTTTTGGGTAAATCCACGATGAATCGACGCCCAACTACGATTCGTTTACAAGCGCAGGGCGTGGCTAAAAGCGAATTGAAATCTGCTAACCAACAGGGCGGCGCTGCAGTGTTTTCCCCACCAGAACATCAAAGGCACCGACACGGAGTGAACCTACTTCTATTCTTGGGGAATAAACTGGGATGTGTGGACATTCTTCTGTCGTTTATTCTTGTTTTGAAACAGGTTTTAAATTTAAGGGATTACAATATAGCTATAGTATCTTAGGATTATAAAGAGCTATGATTAGAGATTGAGATGTTGAAGCTATAATATCTCTCAAGGGTACTCGGGCTTAAGAACCGTACTTTGATAGTCGTGTAGTCTTGTGTGCAAAAGAAATGCATTTAAACCATTTGCACGCGTATATCATGACTGCCAAAATACGATTCATAAAACTTCTGAGTTCCCATAATATAGACTGTTATTTTTTTGTGTGTGCAAAAAGTTAGTGAAACAAGAGTAGCTAGCCACGTCTGGTATATTATTTGTTCGTACCTTTAACTTAATATAAACACAAGAATAGTAGCCCTCGGTGAAAGTAAACTGTTCGCCATCCATCTGGAAATGTTTGAATAATTCTCTACTTTGGTGGGCAATTTTTGGTTTTTTTTTCATACTATGCAGCGTGTGAAATACGTTATAAAACTTTTGTATAATGCATTTCCGCGCCTTTCGGAATAGCCCTTACCAGATCGAATGAAAGGAGCGGCCGCACTATCTTATAATAATAGCTTAGTTTTCTGCTTGGATACTCCCTCGAGGCTTTTTTACATGAAATTGAATAACAGGAACACCCGAGCAGCTTTTTTTTCTGAAATTTATTCTGCATGCAGTTATTTTCTGGTAACCTCGTAAATCTCATCCTAGACAGGAAACGTCAAAACGCCGTTGTAAAATTCACCCTTTTGGAAGTATACGGATATAGCGAACCATCTTAAGGGAATAACTATCATAAATTATAGCTCGTTGGGAAAAAATGCAGACGATTTTCATCAGCGCCAGAATAATTAATCGAAACGGTTAACGTTGAATTAAACCATCCACCAGTTTCTTTAATTAAGTCGTGAGTTTTAAGACGGGGACGTAATTATAAGTATACGGCGATGTAATATGTCATTTATTACCCATGTTTTGCATTACCAAATTAGTTATTCGATGAGAGCATCAGCGTCTTCGTGCCACCAAGATCGGTTGAAGATGACGATGTCTTAGTTTTGATATGACGTTAATGGACAATCAACAACCGTTGTAAATGGAACGATGTTGGTTTTCAGCAATTTCTACTTGAACAGTTTGTTACGTAACATGCAAAAATGAGTATATTAGTATGACATTCGGTATCTAAATATGTTCGATGTTGTGACACTTGCATCAAGATACTGTCTAAGGAAATTACTGACAATTGATTTTTTAATATTTCATCAGAGACTGGTTTGGGAGTCAGTAAAGCCGGTGTTTTCTCAGTTGAACTTAATTGGTCAGACAATGTTCTGATTAACTCTGAGATCAAATAACTCATTAAGTAATCAAAGTAATAAACAACACACGGCCAAGGTTTCGTAAACAGGTCGTGTAATGTTTGGTTTCATATTCCGACTACTTGATGATGGAAATTTAGTTCGATTATTAAGTAATGGATGAGTCAAGAGGAAAATTGTGTACCAATTGTCTTTATCTAGGGTCCAAAATCTTGGTGCAATTGCTCGCGTTTGCATTTCTGGAATGCTGACAATTCATACTGTATTTGCAAGTTTGTCTGAATTTTTTAAAAATGGAAATGTTAATAATTAATTACGCATTTTTTTTTTAAAATTGAGATTTGCCGTTTAAATTTTTTATTTGTAGATACATTAGTTTGTCTTTTTCGTGGATAGAATTTTAAGACGTTTTCATTTGCAGCGTGGGTGAAATTGGAGCGGATGCGACGTTTCTAAGTAGTAAACAAAATACTCAGCCGCAATTCTTATTTTCAAGAAATACGCCCTCGTATGGTTTGAAAATGTTTACCATCGCATGTGTAATTCTGTAGAAGAAAAAAATGATGCAAAGCTTGTCGCAAACTGTTATCTCCATTCTGTAAATGCTCATCGACATTGTTTGCAAAATGGGGACATTTTAAACAAATATCACTATGTACACTGCGTGGTCAAATATAAAAGTCGCCGATTGACTTTTAACATGCACGTACTGAGGAGGGCGTAATTTCTTTGGTATTTCGACTAGGCCCTATTAGGATAATTTTTGCACACAATGTAACTGATTAAGCGTGAAGATATTCATTTCAAAAATTCCATGGCTGAAAACGTTATCGAGTAAAAAAGATGCTACGGAAATCAAAACAGGCCAAATGATTGGCCTATATCAAACTCAGGCAACATGGAAGGAGTTTGCTGAAGTAATTGGCATCGAATTTGGAAATGTCTGGTGTATCATTAAAACTTGGAAAGATATTGATGAACCATCAACTTCGTGGAGCAGGAGTGGTCCAAAAACAATATCGAAAATCGTGTCCCGAGATCATTAAAGCCCTAGGTAAAATCTGGTCTTAAGAAATCACCCTTATAACTCACAAACAGGTTCATTAGTTGAAGTAAGATCATTTCTATTCACAAAATTAGACGAGAACTTGAAAGTTTGAGACTAAACAGTTGTTGAAAAACTGTAATAATCTGATCAGAAGAGTTTAGATTTACTCTTTTTTTTTATTGATGCCTACATCAGGGTTGGAAGAGGTCTGTGATGGGTGTACGTATATTGGCCCCGCCCCCATCATGCATGCACCGTGTCCACTGTACGAGCCTTCGGAGGAAGTGTTTGATCTTTGGTTGCTTTTGTTCAGCTATGCTCAGCAATATTATGAAGCAATAAAATAAAGCCAGCTGAGCTAAAATAATCCATCAATTGCATTTACAGTTGTGTTGCAAAACTGAGCCCACTTGTCATTGAGATTTACTGAAAAAAAACCTCAAATTTGCCAAGAAGCAGAAACATTGCACTGCAGAGCAATGTTTCCTCCATGAAGTCCTGGTCAAGTTCCAGAACTTACGGGACAACAAGTCGATGGTAGATCAGGCCAACTTTGTGAAAAATTGATTTGAGGATCATGAGGCATCACTGGAATTGGCTACCACAAAGTATCAGCTTCAACCAAATGGTGTGTCAGTGGGAGGTGCTAGAGAAGAACCTAAGAAGTGCTTTGATTCTTCCTTCAACAACCAATTAGAATCTAGATGAAACGTTGTTGCAGGTCTGACCAAAACTAAACATTCAGACATTTCACAAGCTCATCGAAACAATGACGAAATCATGATTTAATCCGGTCTTAGCGGGGTCCAACGCAAAATTAAAGTGTGCGACTTTCTTTTGGCCAGGTATAGTGTGCAAGATATATCAATTTACAATCAAATTTCGCAGTTTCAACACAGTTTTCCGATTGACCCTCGCACGTCGAACTGCCCGCAACTTGACGAAGTCGCTTCGAGCGAACCTTACTGCCATTATCGTATGCAAATTGATGCAAAAGGATGCTGGAGTGGGATCATTTGGGTTTCTATTTTGGCATCCTCGCGTCATTCCGTCGACGAACTAGTTATCAAAAACACAAAAAACTATGGGCTGGGATTTATTATCCGTCCACTTTTGCGTCTCGTTATTTTTCCACGTGTGGGCCCGCATCCCCGGCCCCATTGTCTGGCGAGTGGGCCCGATGTGGGTCACCTCCGTAAGCTGGATCTTGAACTAGAAGCGAGCCCCAGATGCGCTGATGGCCGGGGCTCCACAATCCACCTGTTGCCATAGGAATAAACGCAGCGTGGGCGTCGTACGTGGTGGTGCGGGGGCGTAAGGCCTATACCTGGGTAAACACTGCGTGCTGCGTGCGACGATGGTTTTGGCTTTTTTTTCCTCCGTGCTCGAATTTCGTCCTTCAATCTTCGTTTTCTTCGGGGGCCTGTGCGGCTTAGAAGCTAAATCGAGATCGAGCTCGAAACTCGTTCATTAGATCTAGGTTAGCGCCAGGGTTTGGGTTTACTTTTCATTTCTAATTCCAAAACCGATCGGAAAATTGCGTGGGACTAGACATGCAACGATGGCTGTCATCGGCCACCTTGAGGACATGGAGTTGGCCTCTTTCGGACACTCTGTGCGGGTACGGGACAGCTGCGATTGCGTCCTTGGTATCAAGCCCCGTTTCTGTAATTGACCAGTTGCACCAACTGGTTTAAATGACCTTGCCCTCATGGATAATACTGGTGGTAAACTGTTGCTACTTATTTCCCATATAGCTAGGTTTCGGTTTGGTTCAACAAGTGGTTCAACTCCTTTTTTTTATTTTTTTTGAGATCAGGACAATTTTAATGAATGATAAATAAAGGGATAGCACTGTCATTTAGCCGAAATTGTGATAAGCTAAGATGTGTCGTTTTTAGTGAATTTTTAACGCGGGAAAAATTGCAGATTTTTGAGTTGTGTCACTTCTGAAGCGAGGGTGTGGTATCTTTTTTGCATAACAATCAAGCAAAGCAATGAGTAAAAATTGCTTTAACTGCACAATTATAGAAGTGTGTAATAAATCTGAAAACTCATAATATACAGTAGCCTACATTAGTTATTAAAGGATTGAATTCCAATATAAAATCATCCATTAATTTGTATTGTGTTCTTGTAGTGCCTATTGATCATTTTGGTCACGCGCCAGAATAGATACCGATTTGCTATGGTAATTCAAATTCAAGTCACGTGTTTATTTGTTCTATACCTTACCTCTAAATTTGCATTAAGCAGAGACTTTCATTTACATGTATATGTTGAAAACAGTATCATGTTTTTGTACGGATTGGCTATTTTAGTCATTTGCATGGTTGCTAAATTGATATGATAATACAAATTGACGTCAATACATTTGTTACCCTGAATTTACTCTCCAAGGACATGACAAATATCGTAATTTGTGGTAGCTTAGTATTCCAAACGTGTAATCTGGCGTACTTTGAGATGAATTTTCTAGAAGTTGAATTTACCGATTATTTCTTAATAAAACCATCGGTAGGTGTACACTGTACAGTTTTTTTTAGAAAGAATATGGGAAGAGGGAGGCAACTGATCAATGCTGATAATTGCAGACAATTTGTAGACTTCCGGTCACGTGGTGGTCATTTTTGTTCTTGATTGGGTGCAGGGTAGGAAGAGCGTTATTACACTGTAAAAAATTTCTATCTGAATTTCAGACCTTTTAAGTGTTATTTCGTTGTAGACTAATTCAAGACCT
>JAQGAO010007595.1:0-11157 GCA_034697705.1 Ommatoiulus sabulosus
GGTAAATATCAAGCAATAATATAGCTGGAGAGAAGTAGCCGGATATAATTTGCATCGTGTATGACCAGCTTTAGAAAAAATATTGCCTACCAAAAATTCAAAATCCAGACCTGAAAGCCACTCAACTTACTTAACTGCGAGCCTTTTTGATATGGCAGGATGGCTGCCAAATCTGCCTAAAATTTCGTCCAGAGGTGACAGGCAAGATGTCCGCCGCAAAACATGCCACGTCGCCCAGAAAGCTTCGTCTAAAGGGGTTGAGGCTAGATGGCTGCCGAAAAACATGCTACATTGGCAAATGAAGAAATCGTGCAGTAATTTACCTATTATTTGTGTTAATTAACATGTTTAGTGTGTAATTTTGTTATTTACTGTAAAACACGCAACCACGTCGGAAAAAAGCTTTATCCGAAGTGGCGTGAGAGGCAGAGTCACTCTCCAGCTGTCAGCCGACGACATCATCTAGAGTCTAGACAGAGGCTAATGGGTGCATCAAAAATCGTCAACAGTTCCCCCATTTGTAAGCCTGTCATGATGATGTATAAAGCTCTTGTACGGTGTCAAGAGCTGAAGTTATTCCTTCTGGACCCTCTTGGTGAACAGATCTTCCAAGTTGTGCTTGGTGTTCACGTAAGCTACTGTGAACTTTCCATCACTGTATCTCTCATGAATAAATGACAGTTTAATGTCTATGTATTTCTTGAGCATATTGGTGACGTTATTTTGTATGTTGGTAACTGTGGACTGATTGTCCATGAACATGCTGTGTTTTGTGGATTCGATCTGGATACAGGAAAGTGCCTCCTTCAGATTCGCTTGACCCAGAAAAGCTCCTTGATTAAGCCAGCCGCTGTGATAAGTTCAGCTTTCATAGCCGACACAGTGACAAAAGTTTAGCATGAAGAATACCAGAGGATATGTGCTTCCCTATGAACACGATGTAACCGGGGATGGACCACTTTGTCTTCATGTCTGTGGCCCATGAAGCATCAGATTGGCCAAATTGTTCAGCAGTAGAACGCATGTAATTAAGGAGATGCCTGACATCCCAATGGCTGGCATTCTGACTTATAGAAGGCTTTGGCATATGTCCTAATCTTCATTGGTTCGAAAACCCTCTTGAACGGAATTCCTGGGAAGAGATGTGCTCTTTTATGTAGGGCCATTGATGCAGAGCAATTGTCTCGCCTTTTCTTGATTCAATCTTAATTCTTAAGAACTTGCAAAAGGCCCGAGTTACTTAATGTCGTACTGGCTCTTGACAAGCTGGTACACATGATCCAAGACTTCTGGAGCCGAGCAAGGTGGCCTAAAGTTTAGCTTTCTCATCTTTTATTCGGTAGACCCAGGTTCGATTCCTGGGTCGGCTATCCTCGATTGTGGGTTTTCATGGTTTCCCACAATTACTCAAGCCGAATGCTGAGATAGTTCCTATATTAAATCGGCCATGACCGTCTTCCTTACCCTTCCCATTTGCCTCGTTAAAGTCCTAAATACTGGAAATATAACTGAATTGTTATTTTTTGGTCTGACTTAATTTGAATACTGACCCCCCCCTGCCGAATGGTAATACTAGGTATGTACCGACTGCAACTGTAAAGAATTGAAATTAAGCAGGCGTCATCCAGCGAGTAGACAACACTAGCTGGATGAAGCTGAGGTCCTTAAGTCCATTGGTCATCTTATTGTAACAGAAGTGAAGTCCGTAGAGCACCTTCCGAAACTTCCACATGACTCCGGACTTCTTACTGAATATCTGGGGTGGACAAATGCAGATATCCTCCTTCAGCTTAGCATAGAGGTAGGCACACTTCACATCCAAGTGTAAGGTGACCCACCTTAGGATGACCACTAGCTGCAGGAGAAAGTTGGACAAAAGCGAAATCCACTACCTGGAAGTAGACCTCCTGTAAGTCTGTCCAGAGGAATTGCTGGAATCGTTGCACCACTAGTCTTGAACGTTGAAGCTTGACCTTACCCTTTAAGTCATTCTTACAGGCAGGGACCCACTAAATTCCCAAGTCTTTAGTGGATTTGTCTGGCTGCACCTGCATAAGCACTTGGCATTCTCGAAGGGGGATTTCATCCTACATTGCGGGAATCCTTGCACCCCTAGTCGTGAACTATGATGCTTGGCCTTTCCCCTTCGAGTCATTCTTACGGGCAAGGACCCACTGAATTCCAAACACTTTAGTGGATTAGTGTTCTCTAAGGGAGATTTCATCCTGCATGGACCCTTTCCACCCTGCGGCATCGCCTGCTCGAAGAGCCTCTTGATAGGTTATTGGGTCATTGACGTCTAAATGGCCGAATTCTACGCCGACCAAGTCCATTTCATCCGGAGCAGCTCCTGTTAAAATGTCCCACTGACCCTGATTGGAATTCTTGACAAAGAAGTTGATATATTCTTCGACAAGCTGGAGGCTCTTTCTCTCCAAATGCCCTTTGCACTAGGTCTTGGTGAACATGCGATCCTCCCCATAGGTCATGATGACTTGTTGTATATCCCCTTTTGTTCATGGTACAATTTGGCACAACCATGTCATGGGTCCCGTTTCCACGAATGTGGGCATTTTCATGGCCTTCTTTGTTGTAGGCAGCTGCTCATTGCCCTCCACAGATGAAGGGAACTCGGGCTTGTCTTTCAGATGGGAGCACAGGACTCATCAGTTGACCTCACTAGGGAAGTCCGCTAAAGGGTGACCAACAAGTCAGGAATCGGTGTTTAGTCTTCATGGTCCTCATCTGATCCAGGCACGGGTTCAGTGTCGGAGTCCAAACCCATCGAATGGGTTGCATATAATTGTGATGACTCTGGATATGAAACACGGCCTGCCTTACTCTTCTCCTTGAGGTGCTTTGAGCGACGAGGCTGTTAACATGCTTATTGGATCGCTTTTTCAGTGGTCGCTGGAGGTACATTATATCAAAGGATGCTCATCAAAGGTGATGACCCTTCACCCCAGCATCTGTCGTAGAGAAGGCACCACAGTCTACATCCACAAGATCAGATAACATACCCTATCAGGATTCCTAGGACTGATGTATCTGCTAACTTGCTTCCATCGAGTATATAGTGAAGGCTTCTAATTGAAGAGCAGTTCATAGGGCGTGACATCTTCAAGTCACGTGGCAGACCCTATCACACAATCGTGTCACAATGGCGGTTTTTTGGCGCTAAGATCCGAAAACCGAATGCATCCTTTTGTTGTGAAAATATTTACGGGAAAATAACTTAAAACACTCAAAGGTCCAAAAGGGAAGAATTTGTTGTTGTAAGTACACATTTTCTTTATTTCCTTCTCTATTTCTAAAATAATTTCTGGTCGATCGCATATTCACCAGTAAAGGTATAAGGCATAGAATTTTAGAGCAACCCCCACATTATGTTGGACTTCTCCTTAAGTGATATACTTTACATATAATAGCAACAAGCAAATGAATTCTCTATTTATATTTGTAAATAATACTTGGCCAAATGCGCCTGTAGACATCGGAACACATTGCCGTCATTCAGTACTCTATACATGCATTGTAGGTTTTTATGAGGATGACAGAACATGCACATCAATGTACAGAAAAGGCTGCAAAAGCAAAGACTTGCCTTAGAAGTTCAAATCTCGCTAGGATGGATACATAAATGCTCTGCAATGGTGCACCTTCGTAGCATGGTGTGGCTTAGGTAACTTGAAGCACATAATACATAATTTAAGTAGGTTCACATGTGTCGGTGCGTTTTAAGTTCATATGGGAAAACACTGCAGTGCCGCCCTGTTGGTGGGCAGATATCAACTCACCCTCAACTATACCCTGCGTTTGTATTGTAAATGAATCGTAGGTGGCCTTTGCTTCAACTTAGTGATAGCTGCAAACCAAATGGGCGATGCTGCAAACGCAATGTTACAGCATAATGTGAACCTACTTATATTATGTATACTGTGCTTGAGGCATGTTTGGGGCACCCTCTTCGAGTCGTCATTTTAGGGTGTGTTATAGAGTCGTCATTTGTTTGTCAAAAATGTCGACATTTTATGCATGCCAGGTTTTAAATGGAAATTAATGACGTAATTTTTCTGGCAATTGACATCATCATTGAAAACTGACCAAAAATGATATCCTGTGTTTGTCATTTTGCTTCGAGTGTACTAATCAATTTTCTAATTGTAAAATTAATTTCCTTTTTAGATTTTGATCATTGGCGGATCATTTGGTTTGCGTGAATTCACCGTTTTACGTTATCAGTTTAGAAACACAAAGCAGGTGAGATCAGGAGCTTGGCTGCTTCTGTGATTTTTGAATATGTAATAGTTTTAGCAAATCAATTTATCAATGCATGGCTCGAGGACACCTACACCTACGTAACAAAATGACCAGATAAAGGACATCAGTTATGGACATCATAAGCATTTCATTCGCAATTAGCATTTCAGATGTTCTTTCAGTCATTTATGTTGTGGTTATTTGTTGTAATTGATAAAACACAGCATATACAATGTGCTGATGTTATAAGAACATGAACACAGCCATGAGATCAAAACAATGGGGGAAAACAAAACTAAGGGTAGCTTTCCCAAATTGCCACTAGATAGCAGCACTGAACAATATGTTTAAAGCTTTAACACTTCCTCATAAACCATTGTGCAGCATAAATGCAAGGCAACAAAATAAAAACAATACTGGTGTTAAACCGTTAGAACAGTGTTAGATACAAGCACCCAAACAATTTCATAACATTTTAAATTGCACTCAACCTAGCAGTTTTTTTAGCACATCAGCCATTTGTTTCTGCCCATTGACGTTCTCCACACCAGTTTGCTCATTAGCGTAGCACTCACATACAATGTAATGATGCACTTTAATGTGCTTTGACCTCTTATGAAACTCGGGGTCTCCTTTCGGACTCCACTTCTGTACTTGATAACGCCACCAACTTCTTCAGTTAAATGTAATGGCCCAACCACCGATGGAGGGCCAAAGGAACGAGCAGTGATGTCCAACGAATGGTAAACAAATGGTTATTTTGGCATAACAGGTGCAAACGGTTTACAGGTGTCATTAGTAAGGCCTGCATACATAGACAGATGCAGCCCCACGCCTTCAGACAGGATGCATATGTCCAGATGCAAAAAACACAGTGATGAATAAATCGGCGAAAGAGAAATATTAAATTAACTGAACTTTATTCTATCTGCAAAAACACATGGTGACGTAAGAATGCATGCTGCACATCCAACACGAGTGAAATCAGGACAGAAGAAGATGGTAAGACAAGGGAAAAACAAGTTTCCTCCCTTCAGGTAAGTGGCGTATCCATCCGCCACACAGGTGCGTCATCATGCACCTGTGAGTCTACCTCCACTGGGGCAGACACGTGATGTCTTTATGCCAACACCCCTCTCCGGGCTTTTGGCTCTATGCCCGAGCCTATTCGCATGGGCCGATGGCATCCCTGCACTTCTTGAAGGGATCCTTTCCTTGTGGCTTTGTGAAAATATCCACAAGCTTTATCTGGTCGGGAAATACTTTGTCGATGATCCCCGCTCCCTTAGGTCTCGCTGGTGGTGGTGGCAAACATTGATATGTTTGGTCCGTGGTCTGGACCGATCAGACTCGATCATCCAGATGCAGCCCTGGTTGTCCTCATGGACGATGGTAGCTCCTTTTGCGGGGATCCGCAAATCCACCAGTAGTTTCCCCATCCACAACAACTCCCGGCTGGCTTGAGAAGCTGCAACATATTCGGCCTCGGTGGATGACATCGCCACCATGGTCTGCTTTCGGCTTGACCATGCCATGGTGCTTTTCCCGAGGAAAAACACATACCCGCTGGTCGATTTTCGGTCGACCCTATCTCTGGCGCAATCTGAGTCGTCGTAGCAACTCAGGACTGTCGAAGAGTTTGCAGAATGCCTCAGCTTTTGCTCCATGGTTGCGTCCAAGTAGCGCATAATGCGCTTTACCGGCAACCAGTCTCGTTCGGTAGGTTTTTCCACCTTCCAGCACATGCATCCCACTGCTGCAGCAATGTCAGCTCGCGACACAGTGGCGAGATACAGCAACGACCTGATGGCCTGCCGATAACCGTGGTTGTTTGGCAGTCGAGGGCTCTCCTCTATGGGCTCACTCAAGAACCCAGTCTCCATCGGTGTTGTAACGGGCTTCGGTTGAAGCAGGCTATCTGCCTCTTCCCGCAAAAAGAGGCACTGGTCAGCTTCTCCGGGCTGGAATCCGAGCTAGGCCAACACTGCGGTTGCTTTGCGATTCCACGCACATGCGGACTGTTTCAATCCTTATAAACTCTTATTCAGACATAGGACTAGCCTCCTGACCAGACACTTTAAACCCGGGTGGCTGCTCCATGTAGAGTTCCTCAGTGAGCTCTCCATTGATTTAAGCTGACTTCACATCCAGGTGCCGCACATGAAGACCTTTCGCAGCCGTGACGGCCAGGAGCACCCAGACCATCTTGTGGTAAGCCGACTTCACATCCAGATGCCGCACATGAAGACCTTTCGCAGCCGCAACGGCCAGGAGCACCCAGACCATCTTGTGTTTTACCACGGGGGCGAAAGTCTCGTGAAAATCCCGTCTGAACTTTTGGGTGAACCCGCAGGCCACCAATCAGGCTTTGTGGGAGTAGACGCGTCCTTCTCCTTTAAAACCCACTTAGCGAAGATCGCCCGCCGTAATGGCGGCAGGTCTGAAAGCTCCCAGACTTCGCGATCATCTAGGGAGTCGACCTCCTCCTGCGCTGCCCGCGTATACAATAGCCGCTCACGGTTGGACATGGATGTTCCTTCCTCCTAACTGGTAGGCTCGCAAGCCGAACCAGTGCTTGCCAGATAGGACAGCCGCAGGGGTTTGACACCAAAGTTCACCCTAGACGAGTGTCTAGGAGCTGGTACAGGTGTCCTTGAATCGGATTAAGGAGCCTCGACTGACTCTGGTGCCTCCAACTTGCTCGGTGGAGAAGCCTCGACCATTTCCGAAGTGACAAACTCACTCGATTCTTGTTCCGGGATCCACGTGAGTGGGATCCCGTCACTCTTTCTCAAGACAGCGAGTCTGTCCCCTTCTGGCTAAGTAGCCAGGGACACAATCATCGGAACATCTAACGACGCGCTTTGTCCTGGGCTTTCTACGATCTTCAAGGATCGTCGCGGTGTCGAGGTCAAGAATCCAGTATCCTGGTTGCGCCATCGTAACCAACAAGGATGCCCTCTCTGGCCTTGTTGTCGAGTTTCCTGCAAAGCTCCTTTGGCACAAGGCTGTAGACTCTGGATCCGAACACCCTGATGTGGTTGAGCCTCGACTTGACCCCCAGGAACAGCTGAACATGCGTTGTCATCACCGCTCGGCTTGGAAGCCGGTTCTGCATGTAAGCCGCTGTCGCCAGCACTTCACCCCAGTACTTCAGTGGTGGTCCGTCATTGTAGATTTTTTGGTCTATATTGCTTAATTGCTTGAGATCTATCCTAACATTTATAATATTTTCCAGATGCAATACAACTTACTTTCCATTTTTCAGATGCAGTGTACTTTAATTTAATCCTATTTTTGTAAAATTGTTGACAGTTAACGAAAGAGGAAGCAGAACAATTAGGCGTGAAAATGAAAGAGTCCGAAGAAGTCACATTGGAAACTGAGTTTGAGGTAAGGTTTGGTGCTTAAGGCCTTTTTTGTTTTGATGTTTTGATGGCCCATTGTGGCTAGGGTCACTAGGGCGATTAACCTTTTATATTTATTTATTTCAATGGAGGTTACTATAAAAACTTGGATTTATCCATTTTAGTGTGAATTTTATTGTAATCACTATCTAAAAACAGTATTAATTGCTATCCGCGTTCATTTTTAATTTCCAAATCCAATTGTATGGATTTTACAATTTCTTTTCACACACTAAAGAATGTAGTGAATGTGACTCTGAGATTATTTGCTATAAATGTGCTAAGTAAACCCGAGTAAACCTGGAAGGTTGGTCTGCCTACTGTCTCTAGTAAACAATGAGCTAAGTTATCATCACGAAATGTCATTTTTTTCGTTATCTTCCCTGTACAATTTTTAGAAAATTAAGAATTTGGATATCAATAACTGGGAAAACAAACGTGGCCCAAGACCTTGGGAAGAAAATGTTCGCCAATAAGCATCTCGATTAGGAAACTTTTTTATTGTGAACTTTAAGGAACATGTCATTGTTTTGCTGTACTTTTCATATAGTAAACACATTAAATATAATTTCTAACTCGGGGCCATTTCTTAAATTCTGGTAGTTTAAATCAGCGAGAAAGCACTTATTTTTTGACTGAAAAATGTAAAGATACCTTATGAAGTTTTCAGGGGTTTGTCAATTTTATTTTCTATGTTACACTGGATATTTTTTAAAATATAATAGGCCTACTAAGTTATTTTTAAACTGTTTGGTGAAATGTGGTTAAATGAAAGGTGCTGATAATCGCAAGTAGCTTATAGGGCAAGTCCAAATCTACAATGAACTTTCTTCACCTTTGTATCCATTGAGTTCACAGTGGAATCAGCCATGGTATGCTTGTTTTTAATTTTAAATTTTAAACGACCACAGGGAAGCAAAGTAATATAAGTTAAAAGAATATTTGTGCTAGATCGATCAGCGGAATGGTTTCTTTCTAGTTTAGTGCCGAAAGTAATCTGAAAATTGTGGGGGGAGAATGCTTCCACCTTACCCCAAATGTTTTTAATTAAAAAATTGCCACTCTTATAAAATTGCTGTGGCACAATTTGTCATATTTTTAAATTTTTCTAAAAAACGGTTAACAATTATAAAAATTAACATTAGAAAATGTGTACAGTGTATTTAACGTGAATGACGGAACATTTTAGGAGGTATTGCCAGTAGGCTATGTTATACTGCCAATACCTCCAAAAATGTTTCGTCATTCACGTATAATTAATTCCCATTGTCCAATTTGAATAGTCACGTATATTCAGTATCATCTAGAAATACCACAGTAAGATATTACTTTTTATTGCAATCAACGTGTGCTCAAAATGAGGGACATTTCACTATAAAATTTCTAGTAAAAATCCTTTAAAACTTTTGACTTTGCAGCCATGACGTCATATGAATTAAACTCGTTCAGAAAGACCACAGAAAGCTCTTACTTTTCCTTTCTAGCAAAGTGGGATCAAAGTAAGGGAAATTTTTCCATAAAATTAATGGTAAAATTCTTTTAAAAAACACCAGTTTTCAATGTTACGTCAACACTGATATCCAGCATTGAGAAAGCCCTTAGTTTGCCCTTACTTTTCCTTCATCGCCTACTGCGGTCAATTTCATGGAAAACACAACTTCCTACAATTTTCCATCAAAATCCATGAGAAAAACAGTAGTAAGCGACCAGTTAAAAAAAACCCACAATTTTCTACTAGTTTGCCACCAAGAAAAAATCCAGCAAAATGACAAATCTACCTCGGGCACAAAGTTTGCCCTCAAAATTGTGGGCAAACTCATACTCAACTGGTGGATTCATTGAGTTTTACATCAGTTGGCACACAGATTTTTCGGTAAGGGATATTCCAATTATTATCGCAAATTTTGGTTAATACTCCGAATTCGAGGCCCGTAAGCAATGTTGCACTATCCCAATTTAACATATTCTATCGATCCGCAGGTTACCTATAGCTGTGGCAACACTGCAGCCAAGCTTCGTTTTGGCGCCAATTCAAACGCTCCTTCAGCGTTTCATTCGTTTTTTTCCCTCTCCAATGACCTGTTTGAAATTTGAATAAAATGCACGCATGAGTGTCCGGTTCTCCCTCAGTGGAACCTCCTTTGAAAACCGGTGCTGGGTCTGCCTGATTTTCTCGTTGAAGGTAGGCCTATGGCGTAAACAGCTAGAGGTAGGGAGAATGAGAGGAGTCATCGGCCAATAAGGGGAACTTGGTTGGCTCGCTGCATTCAGGTACAGGTGAAGTCAAATTCGTACCTGTGCCTCAGTGGCAAAACGAGTTTCCCCCCCTCTGCCGTCAGTTAGTCCGTTTTAGGGTATCTGATAAAGCGACGTCCTCGATCGTTTATAGTGTGAACCACCTCTTTGACTGAAGAAAAAACAAGCCTTCGTCAGCGGAAACTATAAGACAACAAAGTGTGTGTTTAATTGTGTGTGTGTTTGTGTTCGACTAAACAATTACCGCTGGTCAATTGGTAGAAGAATGAAAAATTTCGGCGGTTTGGAACGGCCCTGGCCCACCGCCGCCGCCATTGTAGGCCTAGTGATGCTGATAGCCGCGGTCAAGTGCGTCCGATCGCAGGCTGGACCGGACAATGGATTCGCTCACGAACTCGTGAACGAAAACGCTTCGGCCACGTCCAAGCACGAGCAGGAATGCGCATGCAGCCCGCCTTGCGTGCCTCTTACCGACTCGTCCTGTCCGTGGAATCGAACGGTGAAACGCGCTGACCACCGGTCGACGTGCGCCTGTTGCGACCATCCCGTGTGCGCCAGACAGGCCGGACAGTCGTGCAACCACGACGTGCTAGTGTGTGACGGCGCGCTGGGACTCGTTTGCGACGAGGATACAAACACTTGCTCGGGTAAGATAAACATTATACTTATTAATAAAATGCTTAATTTAATCTTAATCGTATATCGGGGTAATTAAAATACGCCGGGCGCCAGAAAGTTTTCACCCCATTGTGCATGTTTCGTGAATCTAGGCTAGTTGTTCGAACCCTGCATGGGACGGTTGGAAAAAATCCATCGTTCTTGAAAATGTTTACCTCTAAATATGTGGGGCAATATGGCGCCGGTGGTGCTGATGCTCCACAAATGATGCTGATGGGGAAAGGTGATTAGCGAACGGACTTGTTGTTGGTGACAACCGAAAACCACAATGGTTGCACCGAACGTGC
Source organism: Ommatoiulus sabulosus (assembly GCA_034697705.1). Taxonomy (NCBI): domain Eukaryota; kingdom Metazoa; phylum Arthropoda; class Diplopoda; order Julida; family Julidae; genus Ommatoiulus; species Ommatoiulus sabulosus. Next base: position 10,889 of record JAQGAO010007595.1, read on the forward strand.
TCCTTAAAATGATTTTAAGGACCCGATTCTGACCACGAAAAATGATTTTGGATTCGTATTATAAAATCACAAACTGGCCTTTGACAGACGATTAAATGATTTTCGTGTTAATGGGTGCAGTTTAAATCATGCGAACGTCACTGACAACCTCATGCCTATACAGGGTGTTTTTGAACTCGTGGTACAAACTCCAACTGGTGTTAGAGTGAACTAAGGTAAACATTTTTCACCATAGAACCTAGGGTCCAAAGGTCACTATTAAAAAGTTA
>JAQGAO010007596.1:0-11155 GCA_034697705.1 Ommatoiulus sabulosus
TTTAGGAATTCATCAGGAGAGGAATTCAACGGGAAATTTAGGAATTCATCAGGAGAGGAATTCAACGGGAAATTTAGGAATTCATCAGGAGAGGAATTCAACGGGAAATTTAGGAATTCATCAGGAGAGGAATTCAACGGGAAATTTAGGAATTCATCAGGAGAGGAATTCAACGGGAAATTTAGAAATTCATCGGGAAAGGAATTCAACGGAAATTGAGGAATTCATCGGAAAAGGAATATTCAACGGGAAATTTAGGAACTCACCGGGAAAGGAGTTCAACGGGAAATTTAGGAATTCATCTGGAAAGGAATATTCAACGGGAAATTTAGGAATTCAGCCACAGCAACGCGTGGCCGGGCACAGCTAGTTGGTTTTAAAAAATACATTTAAAGTTATCTCTGTTTTTAAAACAATTAATGCATTCTTATTGCGCACGTGGCTTCACGACCTCAAAAGTGACAGTCGAAAAACTGCTGCCTGAGTAATCCTACTCATATCGGCAATTTAAAATAGCTTTAAAAATATAATTATTGAGTGTTAAGAAGTATTTAGGAGGTGTAATGCCCATTAATTTCGTAAGTTATACTCTATATGCCCCGAATGTAGGGAGCGTTGATTCCTCCAAACTGCTGTTACGTACCTGTAAATGGCGATTGTGCATTCGATAGATGAGCAAATTGAAACCTAGCACGGTTTAAGAAGAACTTGGTTGCGCCCAACAATCGTTGGGTCATCGGTCTAATTAACCACATGCGTTAAATGAGCAGGGGAGAGGGTCATTAGCTCGCAAATAATGCCATTTTCCGTGACGATGGCATGCATGAATCCATCGACCGGGATTCCAGGAGAAATGCACATTGCGGCGAAATTTTCAAAAACTTACGTTGAAATGAAACGTTTTTCATCGCGTTTAAGATGTTTTTCCTATTTAGCCTATAGCCCTCGGGAAGGTTCCTCCTTTGAAAAAAGTCATTGCCATTGCTGGCGTTTTTAGCGCCGTGTTTTTCGCTGCGGTGTTCTGGAAATAGGGGACATTTTCTAGGCCAAAGTCGAATTAACCCACCTTTGAGCGTGCATGGTGCCATTGGTTCCAACGGTGGTCGGTTACCCCTAGTTAGGTGAACGTGCCACTCATAACGAACAATGAACCGGTCTTCTGGAAAAACCAAACAGAGAGGTTGACGAGTCTTTGAAACTGGACCAAAACTGAAAAGTTTTAGCAAAAAAAAAAATAAATAAAAATAAAATAAAAATAAAAAACCGTTTCTAAACCTGCATTTATTGCCATGGCTGAGATAACGGAATTCAGTTGTCCGAAACCAGGCCAGCTTCCCATTTTTATCTATAATTTCTCTTTTCGTTTCAAATTCCAACGTTGATGGTGTTGATGGGAGTCCGCGAGGTGATAGACCCGGAAACTGACTTAGGTAACGACTTTCATTGACGCAGTACGCGCGGTTTCGGGTATTTTGTAAATGAATTCATGTGGGTCAGGGCGAGAGTAAGGATAGATTTGTTTGCACTTCCTAAATGCGGAGATGACGATGCATTTGTAATTGTTTCACCGAGTCGGCGAATCTCGTATTTGTTTGATGGATGTGCAGCGCTGCCTGTTTCTTTTAAGTCTAATTCGCGAATTAATCAAGATTTAATGAGTGAAAACCTTGGATGTTAAAAAGGAATTTTAAGGAAAACGAGTGTATGAAATGTACATGCTTTTCATATCACGCATTCATGCTTTTGAATTGCACGGTTGCAAATGAAACTTTCAAAAGACATTTCGACGAATTAAAGTCAGAAATAATATTGCACATTGAAACCATTTTCGAAAAAGCAAAAATTTGTGTTTCACTTAAAATGCACAAATTACCAATTCCTAATAATTGTTCCTTGGTATATAATAAAATAATCTAAATTTATTTTGATGTAATGCTTGGTCTTAGCGCTAAAAGTGGATCGCAAAAGTTTGTCATTCTAAAATGGTTGTCCCTAGTTCAGAAATGTTAGGGTATCACAAAAAACTGTTCCTGCACGCCTACTGCATGTTTTTTAAAAATGCAAATTTTCAATAAAGTGAGTTGGTAAAATTAAAATAATTGGGTTTTTTAGAGCTGTACACGCAATCATACTTTTCGAATATTTAATGTTTACGGAATTTGCTAGAAGGTCTCTCATGTAAAGTCCGGTTAGCAATAGTATACTACATCTTTTTAAACAATATCTTCAACCTGGAAATCGTTTGAAAGATTTTAACGTCACGTCAAATAACATTATCATAACATTATCATATTGTTATAAGCGATCTATGCATCCGGCAGGTCAGTGGCGAATTGATTGATACGCAAGTGCTATAAAACTTGCTATGTAATAGAATATATCACGAGTCGATGTCATTTTGTCCCTGACTGGTTATGAATAGCAATTTAGTGTATATAGTCAGTGAATGTACTGTATAGAAATCTCTTAATACGAATTGATGAAAAAAATGTCACGGATGAATTTCGTTTTTTGAATTGGATTTTGGACGTCTTATTTACAGGTCGTTTAATTGGAAATCGTATTAGTACAGAAAAAACGTCAACGAACGTAAACTGACCATATTTCCTACAGTGTCTGACTTTACGGTATACATGTACATGAATGTTAATTGTTCGAAGCCATTGAACTTGATGATTCCACTCTAGGGTTCATAGTATTTGGGAATTGGATATGAATAACCTTTACGCTCTCATTTAGATCATGCAAGTCCAGAAATATAATATTTGAAATTTCCATTGAAAATAAATACACAATGAGGTTTTGGTATACCGGTACGTGCCAAAAAATAGTTGTGATTGTTTTGAAGCCTAAATTCGATGACAGACCATAGCAGATGCGTTCAAAGTAATATTCTCATGCTTAACTTACATGTATGAGAGGGAACTTTTATATAGGGTCTTTATAATTAACATAGACCTCATTTTTATTGTTAATTTTTATTATCATTATATCGTTTATTAGTTGCTTGTTTAGTTGTTGATTATAACAAGTTCTATAGTTAAACGGACAAGTCAACCGCGTATACAAACGAAGATTCTAGAACCAGTAAAAAAAAGAAAGAAAACTGTTACAAGGCTCATGGGTATTTTTCCAGTATTGCACATGCACCGTATTTGCAAATTTACTTTACTATATGCTAACTGAAAAAAAAAATAACGTTTATAGTGCTTCTGTGCATTTTGGTTGCAAAGGGTGAAAGGTCCAGTTAGTTGCATAAGTGCATCGGTTGTCCTATTTTAATACATTTAGAAATCATTTCACTTTCATGAAAATGATATTTAATGAGCATCTTATAGGTTGTGTACAATTTCTTCGCTGTTGCAAAACTGTTGTTTATCGGAAAGTTTGTGGTTGCTTCAGAATTTAACTAGGCACGTACTGTTCATCTCTGATGAGTCTAGAAAGAAGATTGGGGATTTATTTACTTTTTTTTGAATCAACTAATCTTAACCTTGTAGGTTATACCTTATTTCTGATTGCAACAGAAGTAGAATAATCATAACTTATAGAACCTCTCGGGGACCATATAATAAACAGTGAAATACCGAGCATAAACATGTTTTGTTTTATTTTGCTTTGTGTTTAATTATAATTATTTTGCGCACTCAACACCGTGAAGCAGCCGAAAGACGAAGCATCGTGATGGATTAGGAGGAAAATACGGAATTTCCTCGACCACTTCAAGATGGATAACGTCATTAAAATTGATGCAACACCACTGGCTCTGTCAAATCATAAATGTGACAACATTTTTCGTGTACGTGTGTAGACTAAAACATGTACATTGAATCCTCAAATGTTCACTGTTGCATTTTTGGCATTTTGTACAAGTTTCGATTAAAACTACTCTATATAATTAAAGCTATACACAGGTTTATGAAAATCCACGAAGAAAATCGAACTTTATCCAGTATTCAATTGAGTAAAAGTACATGATTTTATGAAAACCACTGCACCGTATATTGATACATGCATATCATATACATGTACAAGGTATATGCACATGTAGGCATGGGCATTGCCAATTTCAAGTTTCTCATTTGTGTGTTTAAGCTTAAGATTCTGCTTTACGTCATTACATGTTAGATGGTGTTGCAAGTTGAGAGAAATCACATATGCATGTATACTTACGAATGAATTCGCGTTCATTCTCGAATGTGTTTGAATTGGAGACTTGTTTTATTTGCATAATTCTGTGTATAAATTAAGCGATGCATCGTTTTCGTTCAGCTGAAACATGAAAAACTATGATTTAATCGCCAATTACATTCACTTAGTTTTTTGCATCGTTACAGACGTTGCTAAACAATATGCGCAGTACTGAATATGTGTTCGGCTAAAATGATATAATAATAATAATACCAATGATTAAATACAATTGATCTTCAGAATGATTTTGTTCAGTTGCATGGGTATCTTTAAGTGGCGCCTTAACAAAACAGTATTGAAGATAAAGATTTTTGGGCGATTTGCGAGGCAATGAATGCCTTGCGTAAAAAAAAACGTACATTTTCTCGGAATATTTATGTTTTGCTATATTATATGCACAACAAGCTGACCACAACTAGCTTCGTAAAACAAATTCGAAGGATTTATACGAAACGAGGCAATGCCAATGGTCTGTCTCCTCGACTGCCAGACAGTTCTGTCATCGCAAAGGCCTGATCCAACATCATTCAAGGCTATCGGATGTGAGTTTATGCATCATCGAATTAAGCGTTTCATTAAATTCGCCGAATTTTGATACAATAGCACGTCTGGATATGAATTGGTCAATATATCCGTGACATCGCAATTGGACGTTAAAAAAGAACGCGCCACTCTCTCGTGTCGGAGTCTGATTTTTTAAATAGGTTTATAAATATAGCTGGCCAGCAATATTCATATACGCAACATTATGTGCCCTCATCAACCAATTGAAGATGGGGTACATCACGCCACACGCATCATGCGATGCCATTGATTCCATCGCTACTAAATTACATAATGGCCTTCGCAGTTACGGTGCTAACAATGGATAATCTCGTTTGAAAAGGCGTTCATTTTGAGAAATCGAACGGTTGAACTCTCGTTATAGTGTCTAGGTCCATGTTGACTAACTTAGTGTAAACATACACTCGAAGAAAAAATGGCAAATAAAGGTCTTTAAACTTCACAAATGCTCCACTTCTTACTGGTGATATGGAAAACCTTTAAAGGTTTCTCATTACACCGACTGAGTTGTTGCGAGTTGTGACAGTGCCTTTGTCGGTGTTATGGAAAAGCTTTACAAAATGGTGGAGTATATTTGTGACTGTTTAAACACCTTTATTTTTCTTTGAATTTAGTATGCAAAAATAAACGAGGTCACTCTCCTTTCAATTTAAGTCGAGCGTTTCAGTGCTCCCAAATCATAAAACAATAACATAACAGATCCCTTCGTTTTTCTACAACACAAAAAAAATCGAAACTTCCTCGTAGATTGGCTGAAAAAGGCTGTCTCCCATCACGTGTATAATTAGAATACGCATGCGTGTTTGTTACTCGATGAATTTTAATGAGCCCAGAACAATTCAGGCTACTCGTTTTTAAAAAGATGAAACTGCGGGGTATGGCAAACTGCCATATTTGAAAAGATAACCGGATTGCAAATATACTGTATGTACTTGCACCATGCACTAGAAGAAATGCAATATTCTAGATCGCTGCATTTGAAATTCCGCGCGAGGAGCGGATAAAGTAACATATCCTGACGCAACAACAGATTACTTAGATAACACCATGGTAACTATACGGATTGCGTTATATCAAAATAAAAGTATCAATTAAAACAGATTGCATCATTTTACGCTTATTTGATAACTCTATAATAAATATACACGTATTGCATTTTAGTTGTACCGCTTGCAAGTGTTAATTCCGCAACGCGACAAATCCATTTCTACATTTCAGAACAAGCATGCATTATGTTAATACAATTCAGTGGAACTTCATTAAGAACAACTCGCTTTATACGAAATTTTAATACTGTAGTACCAACTCAATTCCAGTTCTATAGATTGATGACGAATAATGTTAATTTCTTTGTTTAAGACGGATTCCGAATTCGGATATTAGGGTGCGAGCACAAAGAATGCTTACTTTGACGTGCTTCTTTCGTGCTTGTTTTCAGCTTCTTGTTTCCAGCTTTGGGGCGCACAATGAAAGCTGATAGCAGCGTGATAGTGAGTGTGCTTGGTGGCGCCACTGCATGCGTTGTGCTATAGGTGAAACATTCCACGTAAAACTTTGCACATGCGCATTAGCATCTCATGATGATCGCAGGACACGTTTTTACGGTACATAGGCGGCATACAATCGTGTATATGTTCATGGCTACACTTTTGTCTTAAAAATCTGCTCTCGGATTTCCAAAAAAGAATGTTACAAACATTTTTGAAAGCTTATATAAGCACTTCTTGTAAGCTCAGCCTGGCTCGGCTAAGCTTACTTTGTGTGCCCCCTCATTTAAAAAGCATGCCTCATTCTTATCCCGCTTGGTGGCGCTAGTGTACGCCGAGTGCTAAGCGCCTGCAATAAGCATTCTTTGTGATCGCACCCTTACACATTTTTTGTCTAATACGGATGAAATGTCGAGTTCCTGAGCATTCGCGTTTCGGTAAAGTGACTAAACATTATGAAAAAGATTCGTTATAACGGGGATTCCCCGATAAAAGTAGCAACACCTTCCCATTCATACACGTAGGGTACGGATTTCATCTAATCTAAATTTGATGAAACTTTAGTTAATTCATATTGTAGAAATCTTGTTTTGTATACGACTTTTGATAATAGGAACTACGTTTTAAGCAAATTAAAACATGTTTACGTCTCTTGAGATTCTTCTTAACGAGGTTCGATTGTAGCAGCGAATGAAGTGCTACCAAACAACTGTTGTCCTATATAGAATTGTTTCTACGTTACCACGGGGATATTCGTTTTTAACACCTAGTTCATAACCTAGACTTTAGCCGCGTCTAATTAGTGAGTCCATAATCTGAGAAATAACGAGGTCACCTTGTTAAAAGAAAACGAGTGGAACACCAACGTGATATACTGAAAATCAAGATGTGGGTTGATTGGTTGTTGCAAAACTGTCCAGTTGTATTTAGCGGATAAGCTACTGCACACTTCGCTGCAACGACCCGAAAATCTGTTTAAGTGATTATAAACAGATAATAAACAGAATTTACCGGTACAGGTACCTTCAGTTAATGATCAACAGTCTGAAACTACTAGTTCAAGGGTTGTTGTGAACACTTAATTGACTATACGCTTGCGCAGAGCCGAGGTCACGATTGCGTTCTTTCTGCAAAGTCGTACAACTGTATGCAACTTGTAACCGCAGTATTGACAGTACGTTTATTTATGGATTTATGGTAATAATGTAGCATCACCATGTAACAAAAGTCTCGTTTCATCATTTCTCTCCAGCTTGAGGTTTTTAGGAAGTATCTGACGCAATCGCCAAGCACATTTCAATTGATGCATGTGTGGGGTGTGACGCGAGCATGCCTCCAATTTTTAACTTTCATTCCTCCCAAAAAAAATTAAAAATGAATTTCAAGCTAGTGTTCTTTTTTTTCATTCTTTCTTGAAATAAGTTTCTACTCACGATGCTTTGAGCTACGATTTCAACATCTAATGCATTAATATTACGACAGCCTTATTTGAGGGCAACAACGTTGCAATTATAGGAGTTTTAAAAAGTGTAATCGTCTCATTATTTCCTGTTTCATTTTTATTTTCGAAGTCGAAGCTAAAAAATCTGAATGACTAGAAGGTATATTTAACGGTTAAGACTAGTCTTTCAAAACTCTAAAGAAGGTTCTCGTTATTTGTATAAATAGCTCTTCGTTGATGTACAGTAGCTGCTTTCTCGGAATTGCATCATCCTCTAATATGCACGTACAGGGAGACTCAAAAGTCTCACCTCGTAAGGGAAATGCAATCGCCTATTGTGTAAGCTCGTGTTTACGAAAACGTACTTACGTTGAGTGAACGACACCTTGGTCCACGTACCTGTACTCCCACCCTCGATTTGTGTCCATTGAGTTTTTAGAATGGACAGGGAATATGTATTGAGCTGCATAACAACGAATGTAGCTTAGAGCTTATTAGTAAACTACTGTATATATCTTATGTTCTACGTGAATGTTTAAAGTTAAATTAGTTAATTTACAATCTGACATTAGCAGTTGTTTCAACCACCTTCTAATCTTTTCCATCGCGTATCAATTACTTAAGGTCGAATTCAGATTTTCATTAGAATTTATATTGCTGGCATTTAGAATAATGCCACGTTCCCACTAGACAGAATTTTGCTTGCTTCAAGCTGCACGCATGCGCACTTTGATTTTGTCCTGTAGCATTATGGCCTCACTATCGAAGTGCGCATGCTCGTAGCTTGCAGACGGTAGAATTCTGCCCAGTGGGAATCCGGCATTACACTGCCAAGGAGGTGAATATCCTGTAACATCGCAGAGAGAATGCTTGGCATAATGTGCTCCGATCAGCTGTTGCCTCATTGATGGGGAAAAAAAACGTACATTCCTTAAAAAATAGACAATGCCTTCTAAAGCATATTTTTATTTCATCGTTGCTCACCTGATTCAATTACCGTCCAGGAGCAAATCCATCCATTTGACTCACCCTGTACAATTCTTTGCATTATGAAGCATACGTATAGGCAATTAAATAGGTGTTGAGGAAAGTGTTGTAGAAACGCTTTGTCACGGTGCATCGCCGGAATTATAAAGCCATATCAGTCTAGACTTTCGTATTATCATCGTTAACCAGCTGTTTCCTACGCTATTCATGGACAAATTCCAACAATTCACGAGTTGAATTATAATTTATTCAGCGCCAAATGACTTCCCCACCCCCATACAAAACAAAACGAACGCAAGATGGAAGTTTCGTACGGAAATATGTTTTAATAACTTTTAAATACGATTTCACATAAATACCGCGCCGATTTCACGGCGTCATATTCACAGATTCGAGTTTCTAAAAACCACAATGTTAAAAAAATAGAACGCAAATTGGTACAATTGTGGGTGGGGGAAAAAAACAAAAAAAAAAACAACAGAAACGTTTAGTATTTTATGTACAAGTAGCACTTTTTACAATATACATCTTGAGTGTCATCTGTTACCAATGGTGTCGAGGAAAGGGGTGCGCCATATTTTTGGGAGAAACGCAAATACAGGGTGGGTGCACCGAATTGAAAGATATACAGTACAAAAACCGATCGGGGAAATGACGCGTTTAGCAACGGTTTTCAGAAAAACGTTGCCAGAACACGTTTTTTTTTACGCATTTTACGGGGGCGTAAAGGTTATCCAGAACGCAATTCGAATTTACTTCGCCATTTTTTTTTTAAATTTCTTCTAAACTTTTAAAATTCGAGAAACGGTAAATTGGGGCAAATATCTACCTTAACGAGCGACCTATTTTTTTTCTCCTCATATCCAAAAATAGAAGACAGTCAATAAACCTTACAAAAATGCCGCCCATGATAATTACCGATGGCGTGTTTTTAAGACAATTTTTGCTTCTTGCCCCGGTCAGTTTAGTCCCCCTCCCCTTATTATAGCAATAAAACGCAACGTGTTATTAAGTGCATTTACGGACGAAGGTGGCTTCCGAGTTGGCGTGACGTCACCTCGATACCTGGTACGGAAATTTAGAATATCGAAAGGTGAAAGCACGTTGTCAAAAACGGTTCACACCGAGCGCGTATGTGCGGCGTCCAGCGCCACTCGCGCTCCCAATGCGGCGCGAACCGTTCACCCCGCAGTGGAAATGCCACCTTCGTAGCACGATTTACACCTGACGCAAGGGCCTACGCATCCGAAACGCATCATTCGCGGCGTAATGACGACGCCTCTACGATCCCACAATTCACCGCGGCGCTGCGTTCGCGCTGCGTTGAATTGCGGCACGCGTTCGATGAGAATCAGATTCGCACGAGGCAGAAAAATACCCACATTCTATAAAATGGAACGAAAAAGCCGCCATTTTTCTGCCTAGCGTGAGTCGTTCTGGGTGCGTGTCCACGGTGCCCCCCTCCCCCAAAACAAAAAAAAACCAAAAAAAAGGGTGCAGCCGCACTGAAAAACGCCTCCGGGCACAGCAGGTAACGGGGTTTTCACGGCGTGAAAACGACACTGGAACGAGTCTGTCGACGGGAACAGTTCCTGGAGAGCGCTGGAACAATCACCAGATTCCTAGGAGGCGCCACCCACTTCGTCTTGGTACCGACACGTGAGGACCTCCGCGGCGTCCGTCAGCTGCTGGAGCACGTCGTAAAGACCCACGAGATGATGGCGGAAGCTGCGGGCGATGCCCAAGGAACGGTCCTCGAACTCCAGACTGGACTCTGGCGACGAGTCGGACTCGGAGCACGACTCGGTGTCCGGCTCGGAATCGGAGAGCGAGAGGGAGGAGACGGTGGACAGGCGACGGACGGGCTGCAACTTGGCCTGTTGTACTTGCTTGTTGTTGTCCACCCCGGAACCGTTGCCCCAGATCAGTTCGGTTTTCACCGAGTTGAGCATGGTGTAGAAGGCGTGCAAGTCGGCGCTGGCGTCCGGCACTCGCGCCACCACGTTGACGTTGACGTTGTCGCAGTTTGTCGTGGTCGGCGTCATATCCATGAGGCGGCTCGGAACCATCACGGTTTCGTTCATGTTCTCCACGGCCAGCACGAAGCGGTCCATGGCACTCAGCACCGACTGTTGCGAGAAAACTCGCGTCTCCTCTCGGGAACACAGTTTGCGCATCTTTCGGTTGACGTTCATGGTGGACGCTGTTGGTGGTGGAAACACGACTGACGGATGAAAGATTCACGGACCGATTGACGGATGAAGATTCACGATCGACGCAAAACAACCAAAGTTCTCTCAATTGCTCCTCGTGCAACGTTCACCCATCAGTGTGCTGCTGCGCTGGTTGCGAGCTGCCTTTTATACACCTCGCGAGGGGGGTGGACGTTGAGACTCCCGGGGACGGAGGCGACCCGGGCGACGTCACGGTTCACACCCCGATTAAAACGACGTAAACGCTGACGGCAGGGATCGAAAAAACCCCC
>JAQGAO010007597.1:0-11155 GCA_034697705.1 Ommatoiulus sabulosus
CGAGCTTGTTCAGGAGAAGAAGTTGCCGAAGAAGGTACTTTTTTATTTATTTTATCCTTTATTTCTAAGATAAGATAGCCTAAGCCTACTGTGATGTACGTGAGTGCATAACGCACATTTTTTTAATGACTGCCGGTGGCAATGGCCTTAAGTAAAATCAATTATTATAATGTCTTAAATGTCATACATTTTAAATAATACGTTAAATCCGATGCAAGTAATGTACCTGGTACATACGTTGAATTACTATCTAGAACTTACCAGAATTATCTTTAAAATCTGTTCCTTCATTGTCAACTCTGGCTGTTACATTTTGGGCTTGTTCTTCCACCAAGATGTCTTCATCACTGATTGCTGAAAAGTTTAAATATATATAACTGAGAGGAGCTAATTAAAGAGCAACTCCTTAACTTATGAAATCAATGTTCTTGTGGTTTAAAAAAGAATTGTTTTAATACTTATGTCTTCCTTTCAGTTCCACCATAGAAGACTGGAGAAACTCCTAAGTAAATGTGACACGGTAAGTGGTTTCACAGTTGTTTACTGATTATGGGCAAACTGGGACTATGTCCCTTAAACACTGTGCATATTAGAAACTGCAGTATATGACATAAAGATGGTTCAGAAGGATTCTGAATCATAATGACAGAGTTTAGAAACCGACTGGTAAAAATGGCATGACCATGAGCACAGGCAATGTGTTCATGTAGAAAATCAAATCTCAAGTGTGGGCTGCTGGACAGCAAGCCTTTTATATACCTGGAGCCATAGGGTCCTTCAGAGCAAACTTTCCACCAATGGGAAAGTGCAATGGGGTGTTCAAGCACTTGCCCTTGCTGTCCTGCACCAGCTACATCGCGGAGTTGCGGTGTAGCAGCTGTGACGCCGCATGAGGGGAGGCTGGTAGCATGGCTGCACCGGATAACAGCAGAGCCAACGAACTCAACTAAGTGTCAGTGAACCAATCGTAATGGTTGGACTGACCATCTTAAGAGTAATACAAGATACGTATAATACTTAATAATGGGGCGAAAATTATGCCTGTCTTAAGCTCCCCCAAATTTGGGCTTAGGGAAAACGAAATTTCAACATGAGAGACAAGGGAAACACCATAATAGAATATGAAATATGGAATATAACATCCAAAAAAATAATGTGGCTAAACGCCTATTGCACGAAAGGGTCTAAGAATAGGGCTCCTTTTACTTTCCTTGCTGGTTAATACTACGGTTTGTCTTGTTGACCCTACGGAGTATTCGAATCTTTTGCTTCTCTCTCCTTTTTAGCCAGCTATTCCAATTTATTCTAAATTTTAAATCATTGAATTTCCACGACCATGACCAGTGCCACTAGCGTCATGTCTGAGCGATCAGCACCCGTTCTTCTACCAGAAACAGGCAGGAACGAGAATCCTGATTTAGCATCATTCTTGGCCTCCAATCCTGGGACTGCCGAAGATTTCCGCCACCTCAACAGTGGCCTTATGCATCAACTTGCCCAGGAGGCCCAACGTCGTCAAGAATTGCAGCACGCATTTGATGCATAGGGAAGAGCGCTCGCCGATTTACAACATCCCGTTTGCCCCCTACAAAACCCTACACATTCTCAGGTTCCTCACCAAGTATAAACTCTAAATGGACGCTCTTCGACATCCTACAATCGTTTCCCCCTAATTCTGCACATTCTTCTGTCAACAGAACATACCAAGGACCTCTCTCTACGGAATTTTCACCATCGTCCTTCACGAACACACACTTTTCGGACGCTCAGGAATCTCCCATTCGTACTCCTCACACGTCTTAACAACCTATGCAAGGTAGAAACTTATGGTCTGAAGATAATCCAGAGAGGCTCACTAAAGCATTTTCCCAAATGGACAAATTTTCCGGGGATAAGAATGAATTTTTGGGATGGATGGCGGCAGTCGAATCAATCGTACGTCGCCATCGTGCACAAGATCTTGACATGCATGACATCTTGATTACACTACTGAAGGGGGATGCTCGCCAATGGTGGACATTCCATCAGTTTAAGGTCCACGGTTGGCACAATGCGGCTTTGGCACTCCACCGCCGCTACGGCAAGTTTAAACAGCAGCACGACCAATGGACACGGCTTCTCTTTGCGGCCCAAAGACATGGCCAACCAATCGCCGACTATTGCAACTTAATGGGCAGCATGCTTGACAAAATCAGTCCCTCGGTTTTGCAAGAACATGCGATTGCCATCGTGTATGGTGTTATGCATGACGACATCCGCAGTCAATTGAATACCATTGGTCTCACCACCATGGATGTTTTGCTGTTTCATGCATCCGTGGTGGAAAATCAATTAATCTCGGGTAGGAAATGGCCAGCATACGATTATGGACATGGATTGGGAGAACGCGCTCATCCCGTCTTTCGCCCCAACCAACCTACCAAATTTAATAAATTTGGGAACCGTACACGATCGCCTTCTAAAGATGACAGTAACACCGAGAAGGAACACAAGCTCAACTACCAGCGTGATGGAAAATTAGCTAATCGACGTCATAGTTCAACTCATGTCGGCCAACGCAGCAAATCTTCTCCCACCACGTATCGCACCAATAATTCTTCCTCCAAATCACCAAATCAACACACCAGCAAATCCAACGATTCTTCGGTTCGTGTTGATGTCAAGGGTGTCAGCAATCTTCAATGCTATATTTGTGGCCATCCTGGCATCACATGTTACGAGTGCCAAAATAAATGTGGCCAACTCAAACAGCAAGCAGCCTTTAGGAGCTGTTTGGCGCTGTACCGTCCTTAAGGGCGATTGTGGACAGGGTCCCAGACCTCAAAAATAGTGGGGGTGATAACCTTGTGGAAGACGAAAGTGCCGTGTTGTTTGGGTGCAAATTTAGCAGTATACCCTTTGACAAAGGAGCTCATAGGGTTGGTGCAAACCAAGACATGGTCACCAATGACAAACTGAGGGGTGACACAGGTAGCATTGTGGGATTCGCGATTTGAGTCTTGAGAGGACTCCAGGGAGCCTTGGAGATCAAGCATGGTGGTCGAGATGACGGCCAAGAAGTCTAAAAATAAATTTTGTTGAAAGGCCGGGTCATGGCAGAAGGCGTGGAAGGCCAGTAAATTGTCCTGTGGGGATCGAGGGGATCTGCCAAATGTGGCCTGAAATAAGGAATAAAAGGACACCAGACTGATGGAGGAATTAACAGCCCATCGTGCAATCGGAAGATGTTCATCCCACCGATCGTGGAAGGATTTTACTGCAATTGCCAACTTTGGTTTGAGATCTGTATTTTCGCTCGACATAATTTGCCTGGGGGTGAAAAAATGCCACGTGTTGGAGCTCAAAACCCATGGCTAGTGCGGTCATCTTGAGTATGTTGGATATAAATTGAGGGCCATTGTCACAACTGACCACTATAGGGCACCCATACCGAAAACAGACCTCGAAAATCAATAAGCGTGATAGCAATTCAGCAGTGGCCAAAGCAACAGGTAGAAGTTCAAGGAATCCTGAGGCAAAATCACACACCGAAAATATTTAACTATTACTTGATAGTGTGGTAGGTAATGGGAGGACAAGATCTACGCAAAGGGTGTCAAATCAGGATGGTTCAGGTGGTGATGAAATGGGTGTAGTGTCAGGTTGGTTGGATGGTTTGTACGTTGTGCATTTGGTACACTTCTGGACATAGGAAGAGACCGACTTTTAAAGTTCCACCCAATATCTCTAAAGGATCCTCTGCATTGTGGCAAGTAATTCCGGGTGTCCAGCCTCAGCATCATCGTGGTTCCATCGCAGAACCCTGGTCTGCATAGAATATGGTATAACCAACTGTGGTTCCTCAGAGTCTGTCGTGCGTAGGGAGCGATAGAGAACACCATTGACAATTTGGTAACCCCTGGCTAGATATGTGCGTGTTTCAATGCCTGACTCTTCCGATTCTGGCTCTAAGGCTCTGATGATCTTGTTAAGGTCTGGATAGGCAAGCTGCAGGAAGCGAAAATGCAGGACAGTTAAGGGTTGTTCATCTACCAAGAAGTATTGGATGAGACCCACAGGCTCAGGTGGCATATTGGGATTGGAGAGCATGTCAGCCAGAGTATTCAACTTGCCAGAAATGTATTTGATGTCGAAGTGGAAGTGTTGGACTGCCATGATCCATCATGCTATCCTACCAGAGAAATTCTTTAAGGATTGCAGCCAACGCAAAGGACTGTGATCGCTATAAACTACGAATCTCATCCCATCTAAGTAGAGACTTTGAAGCATATTTGATGATTCTGATGGCGGCATCATCTCCTTGGGCTAGTATGGCACCGATGGCAACATCACTGGCGTCAGTGTACAGGCGAAAACTCTCCTTAAAGTCAGGTTGACATAGGACACGAGCATTTGTTAGAAGGTTTTTAAGCTGGTTGAAAGCGGTTTGGCAGGGCTTATAGAAAAGGAAAGGGGCATCTTTCCGTAGTAGTGCGTAGAGGGGTCAAGAAGAGGCCAAGAAGGATTTAAGGGACGACATCTTTGGAGAAAGGAAGTTTGACAAAGGCATTGATCTTTTCAATATTTGCGCTAATGCCTTTTTCGGAAATTGTATGGCCAAGGTATTGCACCTCAGGTGCCTCCATCACAGAAGGAGGTGTTCTGTGAAGGTGGCAATAGCAAGGATGATGCCGTCCTGATATATCCGAGCAGTTAGGTGGGGTAGTTCGCGGATTATACAGTCAACAGTGCGCTGGCAGTGTGCTGCTGAATTCCGTGCCCCATGGGCATGCGTGTGTAGCAATAGGTTCATACATGAGTAATCGTGGAAAAATAGCATTGGCAACATTCCTCAATGGGAATCTGCCAATAGCACGATGTTAAATCCATGATGGACATTAGATGTTTGCCCGTCATTTCTGCAAGGAGGTCATCCATTCTGGGTAAGGGGTAAGTATCTGGGATTGTTACACAGTTAAGGGCACGGAAGTCGGTAATGAAGTGCATGTCCTCTGAATCATCCTTTTTGGATACAAGGAGGGAAGGAGCCTCCCACTCAGAGACGTAGTGGCGAAAAAACCTTTTTGTAAAAGTTAGTCAATTTGCTTTTTCATTAAGGCTTTTTTAGCAGGGGATCAAGAGTATAGGCGTACAGTGCTCGGAGTGTCTCCTTCTATGATATGAATGGATTGTGGGGTGACATTTGCTAGGCCCGTGGGTTCCTGAAATATCTTGGCATTTTTACCCAGGAAGTGGTCAACGGATCGGTCGCTGATCCTCAGAAAGCGTGCTACCACATATTAGAGGAAGGATGAAGGCAGATTTCAGCTTTTAGCATAAAATCCATCCGCAGAAGGATTGAGGCATTCGCAAAGGAGGGTATCAAGTAGATGTCAAATAGGAAGCTGCGACCTCCTATGGTGATGTTGGTATGAGCAACAAACACCGTGAGGGAAGATGGTCGATGATCCGCTAAGTGCACCACCTGAAATGTCTCGTGCATGGGAATGCTGTTATCCAATAGGGAATCGAAAGCTTCAGCCCCACCCATACTAGTGGAGGCGCTGGTGTCAAAGAGCGATGAAGTCAGTGTCCGCAAAAGTGGTTAAGGCTTGGTGAAACGACTAAAGGCAATAAGATGAGGACGGACTAAGTCGTCAAAGGAAATCATGTTTGCTTGCATGGAAGCACCACAACAGTTCGGACACTTCTTTAAACACGTTGGGAAGCCCACAGAGCATGAATCCCGGGGGTGAGATGGAAGGAGGGTGGTGAGTAGGTGGTAGGAATAAGGGAGGATAAGATGTCGGAGGAGAGGGGTAGGTAGGGCGTTAAGATGGACAGGGTGTGGTAGGAAGTGTGGAAGGTGGGTATGAGGGAGCGGGAGGAGGTGTCGGGGGAACAACCAGTAGTTTTAAAAGAAACTTTTGTTTCCTTCCAACCTCCTGAATCTGTAAGAAGGCACTCCTACACCAATGCCAAATTCCAGGAGCGCAATAGGTGTTAGGTCCGAGGACGAAGGTGTGACCGGTAGGAAAGGGGGGAGGATATGGGCTAGATTTTCATTGGGGGAAGGAGTGAGAAACTCTGCGAAAAAATCCATTGGGATCTCGGGGTCGCGAGACAATTCCATCGTTGGGCGCCAATTAGATGGAACCTACCTGGGTACTAGGCTCACTCTACGATGATTTTCAGTAACAACTGGTTTGTGGCAGAATTTTTAGAAATACACACCCAGAGGACGTCATCTGCAAAAATGTATACAAAATGCAAGAAGCTTGCGTCCAATCCTGTGTTGACTGCATGCTGAATCCAAACCTGTGAAGTGGCTGAATTGACCATAAAAATTGGTATTGAATCGCCAGATGACTCAAAATTTGATAGTAAATTACTCATGACTTTAGCAACAATATAATAAAAATGTTTGATTCACAAAATTCTAGGTATTTCTTCTGATATACAAAACTCTAAGATAAGAATGAAGATAAAAGGGGAAGACAAGTTCAAATGCAACCTGTTCAAATATAAAATAAAAAAAATATACCAGGAATTAACGCTATAAAGACAGACATATTATGCAATGTTGGCAATACCTCAATACTAAATATAAAGGGGAATTCTCCCTAAGTATAAGTATACATGGCAATTGGAATCTCTCAGAATCTCAATGTTTTCGTTCCCATTTTTAACCGAATGTTGATGAGATTCCTCAAACGATAGATCCTGGGATTTGATTTAGATCTAACCTTCCAAAACCACCAGTCTTCACTCTGCGACTATGCCAGATTCCTGCATGTTGACCTCCATGGATGGTGAGCCTTCTCGGTCAACCTGTGATGTTTAATGGTACATTATGTTAATCCAGACGATAATTTTTTTGTGTTGAATAGCTTAGTATTAGGAAGAGCGATGATGCGAGGGGGAGCAGGAAATTAGGAATGGCAAAGGTTAAACACGTTTCACTCACCAATACATCTATGAGAGGTTCGATTACCTCATCGGAGCTGGTGGTGGCCACAGCGACTATGTCCGATTCCTGCATGTTGACCTCTATGGATGGTGCAACTTCTTGGTCAACCTGTGACGTTTAATGGTACATTATGTTAATCCAGACGATAATTTTGTGTGTGTTGAATAGCTTATTAGGAAGGGCGATGATGCTAGGGGAAGCAGGGAATTAGGAATTGCAAAGGTTAAACACGTTTCGCTCACCAATACCTCTCCGAGAGGATCGAGTACCTCATCGGAGCTGATGGCAACAGCGACTATGCCCGATTCCTGCATGTTGACCTCCATGGATGGTAAAACTTCTTGGTCAACCTTTGATGTTGAAAGGCACATTATGTTAATTCAGATGATAAAACTTTTGTGATAAATAGCTCAGTATTTAGAAGGGCGATGATGCGAGGGGGAACGGGGGAATTAGGAATTGCAAAGGTTAAACATGTTTTACTCACCACTTGTTTTTTGGAAGCATTTAGCATATCCCGTAAAGTGTCAACAGCCAGTGCTGCCGAGTCCGGCAGATGGACATCATCAGATGTGGCAGCTTGGCAATTTACCTGCGATGTTATATTTTCTAATTGTTGATGAAGATAGGAGAAATTTGGCGGTACGATGGGGGAAGGGGGAATTACGGACTAAGTAGGTGACACAAATTATACTCACCGTGTGTAACTTCATGAGCAAACTGAAAGTGGAGTCCAACACTTCACCTCGAAAGTTGAATGCTTTTAGTAAGGAATTGTACATTTCGCAAGACATAGCCAACACTCGGCCCAGTACATCTACCTGTGTAGTCCCAAAATATACAGCTTTATCAACGTTGTGACTGAATACTTATCTTTATATAGTATTTATATCTATTGCGGGATGATCATTTACCTCGTTAGGAAAGGCTTCGCCAGATTGGGAATCCCCATCAATTGAGTGGAGCAATGGTTGTCCCTCCAGGTGGAGAAGCGACATTTCTTAATCAAAGACGAAATGGTTTGCTGGATTTTTGACTGGAAATACGTAGAAACGATTTTACCCGATGCATATTTGTGTCATCCACTTTTCTTCCATGGCCTAAAAATTCGCTACATATGCAGTTAAAGGAGAAATGTTTAAAAGGCAAAAATATTCAATATCATAATATGCTATGGAACAAATTTGGATTGTCTCCTTGTAAATTAGGATAATCACAAATCTATTTGAAGAATTTTTGTATTCAAGAAAGCATTATTTTTTTAGGGTGATGTGAACTCAAAATTCTGAATGAATAAGCTTTCAGGGTAAGAAACGTCAGTAATATTCATGATTTATAATGAAGGAAAATTGTCACACGAGTCCTTGCGTTGTCTCACAGGAATCTTTGTGACCCGCTCTCGTGCATTATGCAAATTAATCTGGGGTCACATTCAACGCGCCGATTGTGCAATTGCACAGTAACATTTTTGGCCACTGGTAAAATTTTAATTCGTGTAACTCAATTTGAGAGCTAAGGAAAGAGAGAATTCCTGTCGATCATGGCACAACGCCTCTACCACTCGGACTGGACGGTTGTCCAGATTTGATCATTGAGTTTAAACTTTAAGATTGGCGCAGAGATTCCAGACAATGGAGAAATATAACCTACATTAAGTTGATTTATCAACTGAAGGATTTTGGGGTAGTTTTGCTTGTGATATTTGCAGAATTCAAGCTGCTGGATATTCCTATGAATCGCAGCGTGTGCATTGGAAAGAACGCAGGATCCATCCAGGTAGACGTTACGGGATTAGTGTGTTTCATAATCAGTATGCAGTGAAAGTTCAAAGGTGTACTGGAATTTTCAATTGGCTCATGCGTGGCGGATATTCGAGCGCCAATCCACGTGAGGAACTTGAGTGAAAACAGTTGTGAGTGGTGTGAAATTTATTATGCAAGATCTCCGTTCGAACTTTATTCAGTGCGTTTTAGTTTGCCCAAATTAGCATTGTCATGCGATCGCCTGTGCTGATGATTGTGTCGGCCGTTTTATGTGCCAAGTTTTAAATACGTTTTCAATTTGCTTTTTGCAATTGTTTTATCTTTGTGAGCGTATTTCTCAGTTTTAGAGCCAAATGTTAAATGCAAATAAATCGTATCATTTATTGATCAAATCTCTTTTTAAGTATTGCTCAGCAAAATGGGACGAATCAGGATGTAAATTTCATTAATGAAGGAATCTGAATAAATCGATTTGTTAACGTTAATGAGCGCGTTACAAGTGGTGTCGAAACCAGTTTTATTTGCAAAAATCACTTTTGAAGTTTCGTTAATTGTGAAACTGAGAGGCCTACGTCCTCTTTGTTCCTAATTTCGACCTAGAGGCGCAGACAAAAGTCTGCTAATTATCAGCTTAAACTTATATCCAGGTCACCCTCTTGCAAAATTACCATATTCAGACAGTGATCCATGTCAAAGTAGCTTACTTAAAACCCCAGTAAATTAAAAATCAATCTTACCTAAAAAGAGAAGAAAATACGAATTTAAATTAGTTATCTGCATTTCGGATGCTCTCATTGGAGCAACCACATTTCGAAATATCCATCTACTCTTCCAAATTTCATTGGACCAAAAAACCGTTCCCCAATATCCAAGTCTAAAACGCTTTCTATCGGGTTCCCCAAAAAGTCGTATATCCAAAGCCTGGGTATAAAAGCATCACCTTTCTTATACCCAGACACACTGCCCGAAACGTACGAACTTGAGAAGGATCCTCTCAGTTCATCTTCATTGTATTTTCACTAATCTTAACATTGTGATCATTGTCACATTTCGTATTTTTTTCTAAAGTCGCGCTTTCATATGTAATTTTTCGCGAGTTCCAATTGTCAAATAAATTCAAATTTAAGCTGAAGTATACTTCGCGTTCGGTCTCTCCATTTTGCGTTGAGACTTCATTTTCGCATTCGCGCCCGGAATCAACCCGCGGCCGAAAGTGCCATCTCGTTCGATCGAGAACGGAACCCAATCAGGAACTTTGCTGCCCCTTTGAAGTCAGGCGGGCCACTCGGCAACGCCTTAGGACAAGAAGGTCCTCCTTAATCGAGCAAACGCGGCTTCCCGCAATACGCTCTTCCTACGTAATTTTTCCCAGCCATTCGTATGGACATTTTCTTTTGCGTCGGAAACATTCCCGCTCCGCTTACCATAATGCTATGCCCCCAGGACATTACCCTCGTACTGAAGACGCCGTACAGGGTGTTTCCCAGTACGTGATCCTGCAAAACTAAATTTCCCAATTGTGTTAATGTTGAATAGAGCGATATACATTCATATTAAAAATGAACAAAAAAATGAAAAATGAACAATTCTAAAATTTTAGCATTTGAGAGTGTATGATTCGATTTGTGGCATTGTGCAAGTTGTACATTTGCATGTTATGAAAGCGTTTTCAGGGCTGCCATTAAACGAATTTTTGTGAGCGCAATTAGAATGCAACGCGGTTCTCCATTGCAGGGGTTAATTTTCGCATTTCTTGAAACCATTATTGTTGGTGGTCAAAACAATTGTCAAGGTGATTCTAAAATTCCATTGGAGTTTTTAGGTAGGGCTGAATATAGCTTTATTCAATACAGGCGTCTACCCACAGCTTTTAATGGAGGGTGGGGGGGCTGTTTTACAAGGGAGCCTGCTAACGCCTGAAGAAGTGGGAAAACCACCACAAAATTTTAAGGGCCTGCTGGGATTTTTACTACTTTCAAAAAAACGGAAGTCCAAAAAATAAATTTGCGAGGTATTGCGCCCATGGACTCAACGATCAAAGTAAAAATGGCGATGCGTGAATTTGTAACAAAAAATTATTTGCCACAGTTGCAATTTCCGAACAAATTTTCTGGGGAATCTCATTTGGATATTCAAATTTTTCTCGAGTGCTATGAAAAGTCCGCCAAATTACTTGACCGGTTCGGCCGTGTCATGGTATGCGGCCATGGCAATAAAACAAATTAGTAAACATTAAAAAAAAGATTGCAGAAGGCTTATCCTTACTGCAAAAAAAATGATACTACTGAAATATGTAGAATATGGTCCAAAATTTACAGAACAGCATATAGTCAAACATATGATCATGGGAATCACGGATAACTGGACCGGTTCTTTTAGGTATAGTGAGGATTTTACATTGGATTCTTTATTGCAATATCTTCTAGAAAAGGATATGGAAATG
>JAQGAO010007598.1:0-11153 GCA_034697705.1 Ommatoiulus sabulosus
ATAAAACGTCTTGAATTAGTCTACAACGAAATAACATTTAAAACGTCTAAAATTCAGATAGAAATTTTTTACAGTGTAAATGTGGAAAATATTTGCAAATTTCTATTTGTAGAAGTATTAATTTTGGATCGAAAAAACTGCGTTGAAATTTCCTTGACTTTTTTAAAATAAACCTTCCTTCCCTGTTTTTTTCAGGTTTTTCTGTTTTTGGGGGAACCCTGGCAAAAAACAAAACATCGAGCAAATGCTTCGTTTTACGAGAAAACACGAAGAATACGCTCGGTTCTTTTGGCACTAAAATTCGTCCATTTTCTATGTGAGAATTGTTCATTTTCTTATAAAATCTTCCAACTACCTTTAATTGTTTTTCATGAAACGGCACGAATTTCGATTAATACTTATAATTTTCCAGGAAAACATCGATGTTTCTGTGCCACATTTTGGTTTTCTGCAATATTTAACCTTTGTTATATTTTTCCAGAAAATAATCATTATTTCAGGTTAAGTTTGAATTGAAATGAAGTTCTTAAATTGTCATGGCAATAGTTTTCAATAAAGTCACGAGCAAAATTTAGACATTATCATTTTAAATGAACAAACGTGATTGTATTTTCGGAAATTTCATTCAATTAAAAAAATTGGAAAGATCAAGGAAAAGTCAGGAAAGTTGAAAATGAAATTTCTGGAGGGGATGGATCTTGTTAATATAATATTCCGCACATTTACTGTAAATACGGTAAAACCTGGAAAAGTGACCACCTTAAATTGCATGGTGACCACCTGTTTATGTTGACCACTTTTTAGTGTATTGTTTTTACTAGTGTACATTTCCTGCATACAAATTCTCCGTATAGTAAGCAGTGACCATCTTTCTTTTGTGTGCAGTAACCAGTGTGTGTTGTCTTTTTTTTTGCAATTTTAACATTGTCAATGTACCTTATAAATTGACCAGATAACGGATGAGTCACATTACATCTTTCTTTAACTCATGGACATGATGGTTTTGTACTTTTTAGGTTTTTACTACATTTATTACAGTCTACTTGTAAAAGTACAGTGTACATGTTCATTATTTTAATGTAATTCACGCATTCTTTGTATAGTGACCACCTGTGTACAGTGACCAACATGACATTTTTTTTGGTGGTCACCCTTAACCGGTTTTACTGTAGCATTCCTTATAGCAGCACTGTTTCAAATGGAAATTTGTGTAAAATTTACTTGACAGCACTGCTTATTCCATCCTGTGACGTATGTCTTTCCATCCAACATAAAGAAACTTTTTCGCATCATTTTTCTATTCTGGAAACATATTTGCGAAGGAAATGTTTCCAAAAAAATGAATACATTTCAAGTAATAATATATCTGGAAATATATCTCGTTTGTGACTGTCTTACTGTAAACGAGAAGCTCGTTCAGTTTATTCCGCACAATACCTTATGTAAAAACAGAACGTTTTGCAGACACAAACTAGAGTTGAGTAATTCATGGGCAGACTAAATGAACATTTCTTTCAAAACCACTTTGTCTTTTAAAACCAATTGCCTTTATAATTTAAATAAATTCAATTAGAATATACATGTATATATAAATGTAGCTGTGAAAAAGTTAACTTAATGGTTAACCTAGAAATAATTTAAAATTTTTAATTTTTCCAGAGTTAAATGTGCATATTTCTGAAAACTTATTCATAAAAAATGATTCATGCGCTAGGCAAACACTTAAATTGATTAATAACAATTCTGCTAAAGTTAATTTCCCCCTTTTTAAAATGATGATCTCATCAACGCATGATGTTATCAAATAATATTTATAATTTAATTTAAATGTCTGTTTCATTTTAGATTAGGAAACGTACATTACATGTAGATTTTCTCTTTTTTTTTTAAAAAAAAAACCAATAAAGCTACTTAAACAGAAGTTTTGTGTTGTTCGCACGGCCTAGTTCTTGGATTTACACAAGTAAAATTTCAAAAAAACATTGCATGGATTTACACCGTTCATTGTGCACACTTTTAATTACAACATATCAACAGATTTATGACAAAAGATCGAGTCTGGACTCGAAGTCCAGTGGACTTGTTTCGCCAGTGCGGTAAATCTACACATCTTCAATGCATTTTCAGGAATTCCGAACGGACATTCCAATTCGTCTTCCATAAATCTAAAGCCGGAAATGTCAAGCAGCTCTGGTGAAGAATTTCAAAAATTAATTCTTCAGTAGCAAAGAGGTCAAAGCGACATTCTTCTGAAGCATTGCACCTTGTTGATTAAAAACTGGCCAAATTAATTTTATATACAGTACTCAATTAACCAAGTTTCATTAATTCACCAATTTATAAATTAGCATTAATAGGGAATAATTTATTAAATGACAATTAAAACGTAGGCGTTATAAAAATTGCAATTGGAAATTATTTAATTACGAAATAATTCTGAGTACACTTTCGTTTAAAAGATGATCAAAACCCACGATTTATTTACCTATTTACATTTAATTTGTGGTAGATTTCCTCTGTCTCATAGATTTTTAATCCACCTATTATTATAAATAAATCCATAAACGCATTTCTACCATGCATCAGTTAGTAATTTATATATTTTATTAAACAAAAATTTAAAATTTTGAAGGGTTCCTTTATCGTTTAGGTCATGGCCGTGTGACATTAGTTATAAAATGTCCAATCAACAAACTGACACGTCAATTAGTTTTCCTAGCCAAGAGTAATACAATAAGGGTACTCGGACAGAAGCTTTGCGAATGACATTTTTAGCAGTCGTATTCACGAGTACAATATCGACACGCATGGTTTAAAAAAATTATACTTTTATCGCTGTTATTAATCCAATTAATGCATCCATTTTGCACACGCGCCTTCAGGACTGAAAGTGCCCTTCGTAAATCTTCTGTCTGAGTAGTCCTAATGTTTCATCTGGTATTAAGGGCATTTGGTTCGTTGGTTAATCCGATTTGAAAACATCACTAGGAGTATAGGATATCAGAAAAAAGTACAAAAACTGGCATGCTGCCCCATGTGCCTTGGGAGAAGATTGGTCGACTTAGTACCATAAAACCTCTTCCAGCAGGTGGATGTGCCCTAAAAAACACCGGGACGATATGATGGTGCAAGATATAGGCAGTTATGTTTTACGTATATCAACATGGATTTTTACGCTTCTATGCAGGCCTATTATCATGGAAATGCGCGTTTTTTATATCTTAAAAACACACAAGGAAGACATAAAAAGTTGGGTGTAATCAGATTTTCTAAGGTACATCTTATATAATATCCATTCTCTTTATCTGTCTCTTGCAGCTTATATTCCTCAAAGTCATCAGAATGAAAAGAAAACAATTTCCCCTTGTTACGTGAGATCGTCTTCCACTGCCTAAATCCGGTATTTAGAGAAACAGCCCCAAAAATGTAATATCCACAGGTCTGCGCAGATATCATCGCACAAATGGCACGCTATAATACCAAAATCCATCTTCAAAATTAGCCAGCTACTATCTTGAATTTTCGAGATAATGATGAAACTACAATTCGTAATTTCCTCTACACTCTACACTCGCAGGTTTACAAAGACGATACGCAAAATCAGATAAAAAGCACCTGTTTTTCTTTAAGTTAAAGTCAGCAGAAACTCATGTGGAAGAAAATGCTTGAAGGACGGAAATATTATGTCAAGAACAGGGCCCGAGGGTGCAAATTGCATAATCTTATTGAAATAAAAATAAGTTTCATTAATTAATTAACTTTAAAAGCCAAGCTTAAAATTTCACTTTGTTTTGATTTATTCTACGCCTGGTTCTTAGGGATAACTGCTCATTTTCGAGGACATATTTAATTAAAAAACTTCACGAAATACAAATTAATATATGATTTCATGTCAATGCAGTTATTTCCTGATATTTCGTTGAACACTTTGCATTTGGTGATTCTGAATGAATGTTCAGGACGTTAAACAATCAATATATGTGCAACAATAGATATCTTAAAATGCTTTTCTTCATATCTTCCAAATAATTACATTCTAGTCATGTCAATTGCATGGTTTTGGAAAATCATTGTTATATTAAACTGAAATCTTGTTTATGATGCATGTTCTAATATCGCCAATGTCTTGGACATGATTTAATTGATGTGATACGTAAACGATTGTAATATGAAAAACATGCTGTTAAATAAAATTGTCTAATTAATAATATACTTTAATATACAATAACCATTGCAATTTCTAGTTATGTTTTAGATGCAAAATCTATATCAATTACAACATAAAACAAATTGTCACATACATGTAAAGTACACACATTGCATATTGTAACAATACAGTATTATCATCTGTGTTAAATCAGATCAACAATATGACATTGAATAAAATTTTCCAATTAATAATATGATTTAATATACAATAACCATTACATGTTATATCTATTAAAATTGTCTAATTTATAATATAAATCAATGTACAATAATCATTGCATGTTCTAAATGCAAAACCTATACGTTTTACAAAATATAACAAATTGTCACAAAATAAAATTGCAAAATGTGAGTTAATTAAGTTACAAAATGAGTAACTTAATTTCATTACCCTTTTACTATTTTGATCGTAATTTTGGAAAATATGTTTAGACTTCCATGCTTGCATGCTCATTTCTGTAAGCTGCACAGAGAAAGGTGAAAACTTTCTCAGTTATCAATTAAATAGAGCAAACTTCAAAAAATTTCCATCTTTCAATTACGTAAAACACCCAGCTTAAAAGCAATGCATTTGGAGCTGCTGTCCATCCCGAGATTATTGTTAGAGGAGTTTCAGTTATTTCCGAAGTATTTCCAATCTCCCGTAATGCTACTCCGGAGACCGGAAAGCAAAAAAAGATTACTTTTAATGCAACGCAATATTGCTGCTCGTATCCTGGTTTACTTGGATTTTAGTCTTCCATTACTACATCGTCCTAGCTTGCCATGGCAAGTCTTCGCACATGGGGATTTCATAGTCCAATGAGAGTCTATTTGCATAGACAGAATGCCTAGGGCAGCGCACAGAAAAAAAAAAATATCTCATTTTGTTAAACCTAAGCAAATTGGAACAGATATAATGGCCTTTTTTGTCTTTCGAGTGATAACGAAAGCCTCACGTCTTTTAGCCGAGCAAAATGTGTAGGCAATCGACGTTATCCCCGACAAAGCCCATGCTTGCGCACAATTGCCGAGCTAGTTTAGCAGTGGACATTTGCTCATATCTAACTGCCATCTAGCATGTGGAAAAAACGGTTACTGACATTGTTTCGTGGACTATAGCTTGACTAAAGGCAGCCTTCGAGCCAAGCTTCTATGACAAGAAAAACAGTTGATGGTGCTTGGAGGAAAAATAGACAACAGATGAGTCAAGAATTCTATTTACCTATGCTCTGGTTATATTATCATTGCCAGAAAAATCCTTAGCTAATTACCATAAACTTTAGATTTTAATTTAGGAGTGTATAGCTTGTCTGAGTTTAGTAATTAACACGAATGCTATTTACAAAAAGGTGAACGAAAAATTAATTAGCTTTATGCCAAGACAGTACACTGTAGAGGAATGAAAAAAATTGGCTTCTAAATAAGATTAATTAAGGATTCCCGTCCCACTTTAGCTAATTACTTAATTTTTATAACACTGGGGCTTTCTTTAGGTTATAATCTTACATGGTTAAGGATGCATTTAATGAATATTAAAATTAAGCTTCGCTTTCAAAGGGAATCTAGCATCATTCTATAAACAAAACAATAAGTTGAATTACATTACTTTTATACAAAATGCATTGTAAGAAACATTGAGTTTTAAATTCGGAGACTAAAGCTTGTTGACAAAATCAAGAAGTTTCTGGCAACCAGCATAGAAACGTCATTTCCAATCATGTTTCCAGTTGTGTAAAACAAAGTTTACAGCTTCATTGTAACATGCAATGTTTGTACAGACCTGTCATATGTTTCGTAATTAATACATGTATCCAATTCCTTATTGTAATGTTCATGGAAATTAATAATAGCTTACACAGTACACTGTATATAAATATAATGAGATTTAATTCTTAAGACCAAAGTTTATTTTGTTAAAATATAACATGGGAAGTTTCCATTACATAAACCGCCACCTAATCTACAAATTGCACATGTACAGTATGTACAAGTTAAAATCATGTTAGCATCGATGAAACATGCTGTAAACATAAACAGCAGCATAATTTACCAAATAACTTCTATCATTTAAACATGACAGCAAGGTGAATGTCCCTGCAGTGAGATATAAGTTACATTAGAGAAAAGTTACCAGAAATATAAAACAACTCGTGAGTTATATGCAAATGGATTTAACATATACAATAAGCATATATCATTCAACTAAATTACAAAAACTATACGGCGTAAGATCTTCCACAAACTCTAGAGAATATTTTAAAAGAATGCTGTAATATTTTTTGGACTTTGATTACTCATCAAAACATACCAAAGTAATGTAAAATTGGGAGATTTTAAAATAATGTACCTTTGCCAAATTTGTGCAGAATTAAGTCCATTCCTTTGACACGCATATTTCAAGTGATGAAAATGTTTTAATTTAAAAAGTGTGCTAAACCGTTTGCATGTGGCATTTTCCTCGAAGGTAAAGCTAAAGTAGCTTATGATGAGGATATACAGTAGTCGCAATATTGAGTGTCCCACACAACAAGAAACGATTTTTTTCCATTTAAATGATTTCCTCCTGTTCATATCTGTATATGTTATGCAGAATTCCGAAAGGAAACAAAAGCCACCCTGACATCAATAAAACCGGATGACAATTTGCATTTCAGACAAACGCAAAAAGCATCATTTGCATACATTCATATTCAATTGTTAATTATAAATGGGTTGCCAACTCTATTTACTGCCATTCATCCATTCATGTCAATTCAGTAATATATAAATTACTTCGTCTTGTTTTCATTTGAAAACAAGGATAGGAAAGCCATCGAGTATTGAATAGCATCTCATTAAGCAAGTATTATCTTCCTCTCTCATATCCGCAATATAAAACTCACGAATATTGCAAATATGCTTTTCGGCTTGTCAAATGCCAGGGAAAGACTCTCTAAAGTTACCAATAGAAAACGTACTCCAAACTCAGTAAGGAACAAAATTCTGAACAAAACTTGCTGCAGAATGTTTCTTCTGACTCCATAATTATAAAACATGCACTGGCCTGCAAAATAAATTAGAAGTTTGCTTAGAAAACTAATATATTGCAAGTAGTTCTGAACGCCTACATACCATGAAACATGATCTATAGTAGAAATATGCGATCAACTATTTTTTTGAACAAAGTACATGCAGCATAAAATGCACGTACCGTATAATCTATAAAAGACAGTTGGTGGATAAATTCGGTAAAATAGCTGTGCACAAAAGACGACGAAACGATTCCCCTTCATTTTTGGCCCTGCCACCCCAAGGTCACCATTTCGTTTTATTAAACTCTCCGCAATAAATCCTCCATGGAATTTCGCAAGGCAGTCCAAGAATGAAGAATTTGAAAGAGAATTGATTGTGAATATCATTGGCTGGGGCTTGGCCATTATCCCAAAAGCATCTGATTATATCATATTTATAATTGAACACAAAAAAGGAAGAGAACTAGAAATCATATCAATTGCCATCCTTGTTCACTTTGAACGACGTTGTGCATTTATCCTAAAATTCACTTTCCGATTTATGAAAAATCA
This sequence comes from Ommatoiulus sabulosus, assembly GCA_034697705.1. NCBI lineage: Eukaryota > Metazoa > Arthropoda > Diplopoda > Julida > Julidae > Ommatoiulus > Ommatoiulus sabulosus. Next base: position 7,755 of record JAQGAO010007598.1, read on the forward strand.
CGTGCTAAACGCAGGAAATGCAAACACGAAAAACATGCTCGAATTGAAGCCACCACCTTTAGGACATTTATTCACAAATCGGAGAAAGCATGACGTGCCCTGCCAATGTCTACATTATTGCACAAACACCATATGTAGAAAACATATGTAAACACCAAATTCACCCATACAGAAAACAAATCGTTAAATATTTTTAATACAGTTTTAAAAACACAAGTTATGTGTTTGACTTTAATTTCAAAGCATTAATTGGAGTCCAAGAACATGGAAATTGAAATATTTCAACTTCTCGTATATCCGATTTCATGAATATACGAAGTATGTTCATTAAGTTTTCGCAATCATTTTTTTTAAACGGATGTATCGATTTTAATTAAATTTGGTAGAGAAATACATGTAAACGTCATCTACTATTCAAAAAATTCCATTTTGGGAGATGCGTTTTACCCATCTTTCTGGTAGCTAGTGTATGCCTCACTCTAAAAATCCAAATATTTCTGACAGACACTGTCCGTTCACTTCTCTGAGCATCTTTCACACTTGTTTGTGCATTTATGAACTTTTCAATCCACTCATAGGCCAAACGTTTGGACATTACTCGCGCCTTAAAACATTTCACACATTTATGTTTATGAAATGTCTTCAAAAGTTAAAAAAAACGAACAACAGACCGCTGCTGAGCCACTATCTCCACGGAGTCCAACTTTGCTTTCGAATTTAAAGCAGGTGCAATTTTCGAAACATTTCTTAATGTTGAAATATGTTCAGTAATGATGGAAAAAGTTTTCCAACAAATTTCATTAAAATTCATATATCCACACAAATGATTCCGGAAACTTAATGAACACTCCTCGTAAATTTCCGGTTTTTTTTCAAATGCTTTCTAGACAATCAAAACACTGTCTATTTTGCAACGTGGGCCTACTCGAAAATTTATAAAACACGAGTACATGCATTATAGATTCAGACTACCTGATTTTGTGCTTATTTGAAATCACTCAACCGGACCTCGTGTCAGATGGCACCGTCATAAGTTCACAAGACTTAATTACCCTACCGATGCTACAGTAGATATTTAACTACTAAACCCAGCATATTCTACTCCAGCAGAAAAGTACTGACGGTTTACCATCAGCAGACTTCAAACATTTCAATCGCATTCAGTTCACGTTGACATATTCAAGTTCGATCATTCGTTAAACAGATAAAACCCCAAAAAAGTGACCGCTTTTCGCCATCGCAAGTATCAACCGTAAACGCATTCCAATTCCCACGGAGGGGTTTTGAGAGGAGGGACATCGCCCGACTTAATCCGAAAACTATATCATTAATTAAATCTGCTCTATGATTTCATTAGGAGTAAGTCGGAGGGCGCACGTCCAGCAGGAATAAGCTTCCAATCCATTTACGAGGATGACGTCCCTCCGCCATGGCTTGTAATTCCTAATACGCATCGGATTGATCTTAATGGAAACCTTTGAAAATTTTTATGGCCCTGTCCGAGTTCGGCCCCAGGCCCGTGAGGCTCGTGTTATGGGCGTTCGTGAAAAAAAAAAGGGCAACCCGATCCAACGAAATGAATTTTTGTAAAGCGTTCAAATGCGATTGTGGGCACTCAATTCCTACACAGGAGCGAAGGCCGAAGAGGCGTAAAAGATGCTCGTCTTCGAGTTACTCAACTGAACGCTGCTTTTTATTACCACTAAATAACGGATGGCCATTGTTACCGCAATAGCGCTCGTGTTAATGCAAAGAAGGGTTCTTGTTTTATAGACCTCATCGAAGAGCATAAACCAGACAGACATTTGCGCCAAACCGAGGAGGAAGGCACCGGTCCAAATGGTTTACGGCGCTCCTGCGCCATGCAATTCACGAGGGGCTCCAGCATCCAGCAGCTGTAATGACATTACCACGTCCCGAAAGAGGAGCGCACCGATGGAATCATGACCGACATAAAGTAACGCAGAGTGCAGATGCAATAGTTTTAACAGATTATATTGTGCATTTACTGCGTTGTAATTGCCTTTGACCCGAGCATCCCAAAGTGCCCACGTCCATTCGGGCCAAAACCATTTAGGAGCATCGTGGATCCCCTCGGTAGAAGTATTCCTAAATACCCAATAAAATCCAAAGATTTTCAACGTGGAATAACATTTTTAATACAGTGAAAGCCGCTTAAATCGATCACGTTGGTTCCGGCGTTTTTGACCGAAATAAGCGACTGACCGAAATAGACGATGAACGTCAAAAAGACACGCTAAAGACTGACTTTACCAAAATTATTTGTTTTATGTTTTAAAAATACATATACAGTTTTTAATTGTACATTTGAATTTACATATTTTTAAAATTATATTTACAAAAAAAAAGTTGTAAGTACATGTAGTGTTTGATGTTGCCTGTTTGTTGCAACGGCTGAAATTTAATTTTCTAATTTTACGCAAAAAAATTATATCTGAGCAGCAAATGATGCATTAGATGCTTAGATGCATGCCTGCCTGCGCGTTGTCAAAACGTGTCCGTACTTGTGTGAAAGCTGCTCAAACTTGGTTCACGCGTTTGCATTATGTAGACATGGGGGAATATGATCGATTTATGCGATGAGTGATCGGCTTAAGCGACTTTTTTTTCATAAAGGACAGCAAAGGAAAAAATCCGTTTTGTAGGATATGATGAAAAAAATGGCTGGCCGAATTATGGTTAAGCGTGATCGAATTAACAGGCTTTCACTATATTATCGATGCTCGTTTGCACTAACCTAGCTACAGCTGTCTTGGAAGTGGAGATTACACAGTGTAGGCTATGTGACTGTGCAGGCCTACATGAGACACAAACTGAATGAAATACTAATTGAACCTACTTAGACGATCTAAGAAATAAATGGTTAATTGCCACATATTATATTGACCAGAAGCAAAAATTCTTGTACTGTCTGAGTGGGAGCGAATTGCGGGGTTTTATCAAAGATTCACCACTGTGACAATCCAGAATCTGCAAAGCACTTAAGAAGAAATGAATGCACAGTCGAGTCTCCTTTAGGCCACAATGGATCCCCGGCCATTCTGCTTCTACTTCCGTCTGAGCTTTCCATTAACCTCAAGTAAAATTCTGTCAGAATAACTGCTGCAAACCAAGTCTGCAATTAACTGTCTTGAATCCACGCCTTCATTAAACAATGAACTGATATGAAAACTACGCTACATCAAGAAAACCATCGACAGAAATCTGAGTTCAAAATTAGAGTTTCCGATAAGGGTGAAGAATAGGAATGAATGGAATGCTACATTGGAATGATTCATCTATACAGGGTGATTCATAAGTTCATCACCACCCTGTGGCATTTCAAAATTACTGCAGCTACTGCAAGGTGAGGTTGTGAGTGGTATACCTTGTTAAGGG
>JAQGAO010007599.1:0-11153 GCA_034697705.1 Ommatoiulus sabulosus
AACTGACTTTTTCTCCTAGGTAAGTGACTCTCTTAGTTAAGTCACAATTTAGGTGTCCGTGCGAACATAGCTTTACTAAAGGCAGAGCGAGCCATTTTCGTTGACCGTTACAGCGTTACTGACGTCACCGAGTAGACAGTATAAGATCGGAAAGTAGCCATCAGTGAAAATTTAAAAATATGATTACATGTTTTTTTAAAATTAATACATGTATTATGACAACTTTACATCTTATAGCAAGACTCTTTGCATTACAAGTCTTGACAAATTGTAATGTCAAAATATTAACTTTCTCACCAAAAGTATATCTACCCAAAGTCGTTTTGATGGCAGATTACGATTTTCTTCTGATATGGTCATCAATTTATCTTTGTTTTTTTAGAATCCCGTTCACACATCCAATTGATAATCCAAATTTTGCTGCTAATTCTCGTTGAGAAGGCTGTGGCACAGAAATAACACAATTGATAAGTTCAATCTTTTCAGTGAAAGTTGGTTCATTATATTTTCTTTTTGGAGCCATTACCAACTACAGTACAGCTGTACATGTACTTTAAATTGTTATACATTTCTAAAATAAAGCAAATAAACTTTAACTAGCCTATTTAAACTTATCAATGAGCCTTTACATGAAATATATTTACCATGTTGTAATGCCATGAATCACCGGGGGTTTCCCGTTTTCCTATGCAGTACTTTTTAATACTTTAATTACAAGAGAAAAAAAATTGTTCAATGTACAATGGTAAATTTAGCATTGGAGTATAGGGGGCGGCCGATGAAAAGTGTTCATTATTCATTGTATGCAGAGTTTAATGCATAGAGAATTTTTAACATGGACTTTTATGGAGAAAAATTCGGGCCGAAAAAAAGTGTTGAACGTTCACATGCAGAGTTTCAATGCATAGAGGTTTTCGAAGTAACGGATTTCAATGTACATGAATATACGATTGAACTGCGCTGCTTATTTTAAGCTTTTTTCCCTCCCCAAAAACCTCGTGATATATATCGATCAAAGAATTCGCCATTTCAAACCTAACTTTTCCGTTTGATTATTTGTGAGTTGATTTTCATGGTTTCCAAAGTTGATGGGAAAGTTCCTCTCTAAATCGAAAACGACTGTACTCCTTTCCTTTTCACTCATATCTAAAACTTTGAAAATTGCTAGAAAAGATTCGACACACCTCGTACATGTATGAGCTTTAATTCCTGAAAAAAGGATGTCACACAAAACTGAGTTTCTGGACTGCTCAAACCACTGCCTTATACATTTGCAAGTACATGTACTTTTGACACTATGTATTCATGTATTCATTGTATAAACTTTAGTTTCACGATAGTTGATCAGCGTGACTTAAAGCTACACAGCCTGCACTTTTTAAAACCAAACCAGTTTATGAAACTGACTTCCGTTCCTGTCTACTTGATGTTATTTACCCACCTACGTTTCCCTATCCCTATTGAATGGACCTTTTATTTATAGGTAATGCCTCGCTTCGGCCCAGTAGCGCCACCCGTGTTTTTTTTTTTTTTTTTTTTTTTTTTTTTTTTTTTTGAGCCCGAAATTCTAGCTTTGATTGATTCGATTGGGTCGTTGACTTCCGCTCACTCAAACGCCACTCAGCCACTATAATTTGAATCAACTTTTCGTAACAATGGGTGGGCACGGCGCGTATTGTGTCCAATTGAAATGTACGCGGGACAATAATGCGCGTTGAAAGGGGTGCAAAAAGATCAGCGGCGTGACCCGCCGAATTCGGGCACAAAAGGGATGGACAGCCATCTTGAAACATGGCGGCGGAATTCGATTCATCCCCGGCCACTTTCTGGATGTTTGGCAATAATGTAACGACGAAGTTGCCCTCAGCCGAGTTGATCCAAAAAAAGATAATTATCGAGCTCTGATAAGCGCATACATGCACTGTATGTTCCCACTTAGGATGACATGGCGATGTAAAATTAAAGGTACATGTAATGGAATTAAGGTTGCTACCTAAAGGTATCCAGGTTACCACAAAATGATCCCAAATAGCGCGAAATGCCTCCTTGGAATGAAAAAATGTCCCAAAAATACGTTGAAGATGTCTCTGGTGGTGTTAACTATACGTATACGTCACTGCACTCGTCTCTCTCTCTCAAAAATGACCAAAAGATGCCATTTTCTCATTTCGAGGCAATTTTTATCTAGAACAAGTCACTTACGAAATTGTCGGTGTTTTATGGCAAATATTGCTTGCTCATCGCATAAGGGAAGGAAACGAGAGTTTTAAATCCAAATTGTCGGTTGTCATGTTTGGCCCTCTTGTGAAGACGAATCGGGTCTCCGTCTGGAGGATCTCGTTCTGACCCTGTATACATTTTTTGTTTTTACCCTCTTGGAAAGGTTTCATGGCCCGGTAATGTTCACTGCAGGGGGCAGGGTTGAGCTATGGTGCAATATCTCGATTGTGACCGTGGCGATTTCATATCTTAAAAGCCGACGTTATTTTTGCCCTCTGACTTTTCCGTACTAAAAGTCCCGCTTGGGGGGCTTGGATTATTTTAAAAGCGATGGATTAGTTTTATGGGGCTATGAGCTAGCTATATACGGTATAAGAAATCATAATTTTAGCTGGTTTTCGCCCCCAAAAAAATGGCGGAAGCACGGATTTATGATAAAACGATGTATAAATCGTAGCAATAAACGTGATGTCGGATGACACTCTGGAAAATTTCACGTGATTTTTTCTTAGCATGAATGGATTCATACATGTACTTCGAAGATTTTATTTTAATTTATCACTCGTAAGAAATGACACAACATGCTTCATTTAAGCGTTCTTTTAAAAACATGTTCTTGTTATATATATAGTTCTTTTTATTCAGTTGATGTATGGTGCAGTGATTTTTGTTAGTTTTCTTCTTCAGATCTTTCTGATAGTTTCATTTTTGATTAAATTACGCAAGTGTGAAAACGATTGCACGTTTTAAACCATGGAATAAATATATGCACATGGCATGTTCTTGACATTATACAGTGTATAATTTATATAGTCATCAATTCCACTTCATGATTTCCAATTCACCACGTAGGCCTACTTCTCACCTAGCTTGTCAAGTAACATGTTATCGTTATGAATTTCACACATGTCTACGTTTATTCAACGGCCATCAAATTACGCATACATGTATATGCAAATTTGACACGGAAATGAAGCAGTTTGAAGTTTTCCAAAATGGCCACGATTTCTACGTGTAAAAAAAAACGGGCAAGTTATTATAATGAAATATAGACGTGTTCGTGAAATCGTGTAAACAAGTTATATTTACATGTTCTTTGTGCCCACCTAAACATTTAAAGCTTGTAAGCTCAAAAAAAAAAAAAAATTCGTATAGAAAACGATTCTTCGGACTCGCCCTTCGCTTCGAATTTTCATCGAAAACCAATTCATTAAAAATAATAAATGACGCCTCATTATTTCAATTTATTTTTTAAAATTTATTCTTGGCCATTTCATCATATGTATATGAGAAATCGACAATCACGAGCTGTTTATAATTGGCAAAAAATGTCAGAGAGATGATTAGTGGAGCTGGTTTAAAAAAAATGCTCGATTCGGGTGCGAGGAATTCACCCCTCGCAAAAATATTAACGAGGGGGAGAGGCAGTGGAAAATGCATTTAAAACCCACTAGATTAGGCCTAATCTGATATTTTTTAAGCATTTCCTTCTCCCCACGGCTTTTAAGTCTTCCCCGTGCGGAGGAATGCAAAACATGAGAAACTTAATCCGAGCATCTTTTTTTATTTTATTTCGGGTAACTCAACAAGTAGTTTTGAGTGTAAAGTACGATTGACCTACAAGGAACCATCTTCGCAGTCGCCACTTCATATTACACGCTGAAGCATATGGGACCAATATGGTCGATACCAGAATATCTAATAATTACATGCTGAATCTCAAACTTTCGCACAACTGGTTTGCGTGTACATGTATGGTGTCAACTTGAAAGAGACACCTTAAATCATGTTATAGCCATATGCATGCATGTAACGCTGCAAAAATGTTTCCTTCCAGATTTCCAGCGCCTTCTGTAATGATTTGAATGCACACTACCTGCACCCTTATGGGAAGTAACACGCGAATGACACGTTAAAAACGTGCTTTAACACACACTTCTAAAATAAAATACACGCCATTTGCTTTATAACTGTATTCGGGTATTGTGTTTAACGCAACATAGATGGCGCTAGTATTTTGAAGAATATCCACGCTTAGTAGATGCATTGGTTAAACGTTACTAATTTGCCCATTTTTTTGTCATAACAGATCGACAACGACTTGATCTTCGATGATGCGCTGGACGTTGATTGGTCGCCGAGCAAAGACTCGACGTCGAGCAGGAGCAACGTAGTCAACCCCGTCTCTAGTCCTATCCTGCAAGCGACTAAAACGCACAAGAAAATGGCGGCGAAGGAGACGCAACCTATGGCCGCTAAGAAAATCAAAGACAGCAAAAATGGGAAGAGTAAGAAGAAAAAGAAGAAGCAGAAGGAAGTCGACAAGATTGAAAAGCGGCCAATGAGCGATGAGGAAAAGCAGAAGATCTTGAGCGCATTTGACCGGGATGTCATGCTCGGCGACGCCCCTCCTCCTCCTACCAGGATTAGGACAGATGCTAATGTCGACGATGAAGACTACGATGGCGGTGCTTCCGGTGATCAAATCAGTGGCAGCGGAAGCGGCCGCACCGAAAGCCCCGTATTTGACCCTATACACGAACCGACCATCACGCCACCAGTAAGGGAACAAGCCGGTGAGTGTTGAAAGTATATATATTTTTTTTTAATAACATTTGCTGTATTTTTTTTTTTTAAATGGCGGGTTTATTTGATGAAACACGTCTTCTATTGCTATGCATGAACCAATGAACTTGTTATCCATGCAGCAAACTTCCGCTACATACATGTATACAGGGTGGGGTATACAGTAGGTAAAATGTGCTTACATCAGTGAATAAGATGTGATGTGAGGACTCCAGAAGCCATGTCAAACATTACAGTGCACATCAATTTCATGGTGCATGCGATTTTAAATGTAAACTGTAGGAAATAGAGAAAATCCTCAAATTAGAAAGTTGGTCAGCGTTGCATAATTAGTGCAATGATAGTGCTTGTGACATTTATTATTGCTCGCATATTTGACAACGTACCTGGTTTTGGGCTGATGTGTGCATCCTTGCATAGCATCTATGCAAGGCAGGAATGTTACCACCAAATCGTCAGGGGCTGGTCATTTGCACAATTAAAAGCATTCAAGTCATGTCCTGCTATACAATATGAAATTGGGTAAAGGGAAGCATTGTAATCCAAAGTTTATTTCATTTATTTAAAGGGGAATGATTACTAGTAAACATTAATTTCAATTGAGCTTTCCTGCCTTGCATAAATGCTATGCAAGGATGCACACATCAGCCAAAAACCAGGTACGTTGTCAAATATGCGAGCAATAATAAATGTCACAAGCACTATTATTGCACTAATTATGCAACGCTGACCAACTTTCTAATTTGAGGATTTGCTTTATCTCCTAAGGTTTAGCGTTTAAAATCGCATACGCCATGAAATTGACGTGCACTGTTATGTTTGACATGGCTTCTGGAGTCCTCACATCACATATCCTATTCACTGATGTAAGCACATTTTACCTAGCGACTGAGGTGGTAAAGATATTTGAGAGGCCCAGACATATGCCCTCCCCCCTCCCCCCCCTCCCCGTATAAGGCGGGCCTTGTGGGTAATCCACAAGCGCCGCCATATGTTGCGGAAGTTTGCTAAACCATGCACCCAAAGATTTAGTTGCACGAAGAATGATTCTTCGTGCAACGTCTAGATCTCTTGCTTGGGCGAATCACCAACGTTACATATGCGTTCATCTTCGTTTTAATAACTCCTGAAGAAAGACAGAATTCTCACAAGTCCATGTTGAAAGGAATGCATTGATGTGCACAGTGTGCCATTCTTCACGCCATCTAATTGTTGACTAGTTTGTGAAAGAAAATAATAAGAAAATTGTCTTAATTATTAATAAATAATGTTATTGGAGAAAATAGAAAGAAAACGTAAGTCAGCTTGTTCTGAACCTTCTTCTCCTTATGGTTCCTCTGACCATTCCAGGTATCATTGCTTTTCCTAGTTAATTAGCACGCATACATGATCAAATTAGTACATATAGGTTAGTCGCAGCCCAGTGATAGTAAAGTAAATGAAAATGAAGATGATGTGAAACTTGTGATATCAACCGCATCCGAAAAAATGCTTTATACATGTATAATAATTTCAGTTGTAATTCAAAAGGAAAAACTGAACAAGAACATTTTAGTATTGTTTTTAAGTCGATGTACATGTATGCTGTCACGGTCACAACGACCACGCAAGCGCTCCAATAGAATTGATGAAAGGGCTGGTTTTAAGCGTTTTGCGCCGCACTCTTAATGGTGGCGCCATCTATCGCCTCATTTTAGCAACGGCTTTTACAATTCTGTTATAATATTAGATCATTTCGATTAATCGCAGTGATCTCCAGTAGGAGGATCCGCAACAAAGGATATGCTATACAATTGTACATTCAGTTCAGTTAGAGCTACTGTATTGTCAACTCGACAGTTGCATTCGCATTATCAATGCCAGCAAGTTGTGCGCCAACTGGTGTACAGTTTCGGAAAAGTAAATTTACTGTTGATATTCATGTAAATGTAAATACTGTATGCCTTTCATTAATATATGAATTTTATCCGAAAAACTATAAAAATCTATAATCTAATGTACACAGATTCCAAAGACTTTTTTTTTATATAAAAGAAAACTTCGAAAATTTTTTCTTAAAAAAATATTAGTTCAAGGCAGACGAATCAAAAGACATGGGACAAATAAATCTTGAAGATATAATCAATCCTTCCTTAAAACGATAGGATCACAAGTATGAAAATAAATAATTCCAACCCGTTCGTGAATGTGCGTAAAGAGGTTGAACGCAGAATGGCACCCTAAAGCTCATGGGCTCGTGTTGGGTACGAATCTGCGCGTATATTCACTTAATATGCGCTGGACAGATAGATACATGTATTCACATTTATTTTTACTAGAGAACCTCTCTAATTTTTACTGGACAATGCTGCTAGGTGGCGGGTGCGGATACATACAGGTTTATGGCATCATAAATACCCTTCCAGTCACCCTCCATCTATTTTAGTGAAAAGAACCAAATTACTGGGCAATAAATAACTCGGCTTCTAACATGCAAATTATTATTATCCTTATTATTTGTTTTTTCTTTCTTAAATAGCTAAGAAATAAATTGCACCGACATTTGTCATTGCAAATTTATTATTCTGGGTATAATTAGACCCCTATCCTCTTCGTGTTTTAACTTATGCAAATTTTTATGAGGCGCACTAAATTTTCAAACAGCTGCCATTGTATGTTTTTTAAAAGAAGTTTAAAACTAGTTTGACCCGTGTTGCCCAAAAGCGAAGCGAGTTCGTGTCCAGAAGATTAGCACAAAATATACAGAGAATAGGAAATAAAGCTAAAAGTATAAATTAAGATGCAATGTTAAAAACCATGGAAAACGCCAAGTTGATCGCATACACAGTATATTATACAGCGTGAGTAAAAAGTCTCTTCCCCCCAAAAATCAATAGAATGGGTGCAAATATGAAAAATCGGATATGGGGAACATACTGTATAGTAACCATGCATAAGGTTGCGGAATGCATTGGTGCCCATTTCAAGGGCCTTTAGGTCTTATGTCTTAAACGGTAATAGCTACAAAGAAAAAGTCAATTAGAAAGTTGTAAAGCGTCGAAAAAATAGTTTAATGGCTCCATTTGCAACATTTAACTATCGATCGCCACAAAAGGACTTCTGAGCTTCTTGATGTTTGCACTCATGCATAACACCGCTACATTGCAAGAAAGCTCTAGGACCTGGTTTGTTTTAGGAATCGAGCTTTCCTGCAATCTAGCGGTGTTGTGCATGGGTGTAAACGTACGTAACAAGAAGCCCAGAAATCATTCATTTTGTGGCGATCGATAATTGAATGTTGCAAATGGAGCCATTAAACATTGTAGGACATTGTAGAAAATTTGAAAAATGGTATGTTTGAAAGAACATTTGAAATATTTGTTTAGGAATATTTGTCGGCATTTTGCATAGTTTTAGATAAACATAAACTAATAATTACATGATAGTATACGTTAGGAAATTTGTATTTGATCAATATGGAAATATTTACCACGTAGCCTTGCCCAATCTTCGATGTGGATATTACTTGGATTAATAAATCAATTTTAACTACTTTATAATGGTGGGTTTACTAACGATAATAATACTAACTCGTTTTGCTTACCTTAAGTATATAGGCCAAGTTCTCGATGCACGATTACAGAGATTGATATAATGCGAGTCCGTGAACTGTATGACCATTTATTAATTAACCAAAAAATAAATGAATTAATTGGTCGCGTTGCGTGTTTTGATGAGTTTATTCTTTATCAATTTTTGCCTCTATAATTAATCAATATCCTTATTAAAAAGTTTTTCGGAAGTAACCCTTAAGAGTCGATGCGAGGGGATTATTAACTTGAAGGACACGAAGTTGAATTTTAGGTCTGTAATTAAATCAGTCATTAAAACCCCTTCGCCTTTTTATAATCGACATTAAAACTTTAATAACTTTAAACGGTAATAAATTCCAAATTGAAAGTCAAAATATCGAATGAAATAAATTTAGATTTCAAGCATTAAATCAATAAAAAAAAATAAGCTGGGATTCGAAACCTTATTCACATAAAGAAAGGCCAAAATTAAATTGGATATTTTGGGAGAAAGCAGAACGAGTCATGATTCTCTTTTAAGAACATCATTTTCTGAAAATTTAATGTTTGATACTGTAAAGCAATTACATGTATTTACATTCATTTAAAAAAATACTTATAAATCCATTGCCCGGTTTTGTCACATTGCGACGTAAAATAGGAAAATTCAAGATGGTGACTTTGTAATTGCTCTGACCCTTATAGTTTAAAAAGAATTTATTCACATTATATTTTTTAACATGCTCCTGTTTGATTCGTTCTGTGGTTAATTAAAATTTCAGAAGGAACCTTTCGTTGCCTCTTTTTCTTTCCAAATTCAAGATGGCGCCTATCTATCTTCTTCAATTTGCATTAAATATTGTTTTTTACTTTATGCCAACTTATTTTTGAACATTTTACTAATTTAAAGAAATCGCAAAGTATTTTCTTTTTGGTACCATAGAATTACTACTAAATTTATTCTGATATTAATTTCATCTTTTTATTTAACCAAGCAATAATTTGTGACAGAAGTTTGCCAATGCAAGATGGCGGCCTTATCGATTGCGTTGCAAGCTTTATCAGGTTATGATAAATCAAATAGGCGCTCGTATAAAGGGATAAATAACGCGTCAGATATAAACAATTAGATGTTAGACGCTCTCTTTTGGGAAATGAATGCCTTTTCCAATAAATGTTATTGGAATTGAAGCCACTTTTGAAGATAAATGTTGTGTCCGGGCCATCGGTCAGTTGTCGTGATTCGTGGCCTCCTGAGTAATTAAAGAAAATATTTGCTGGAGAAAATGGGTTAAAAGCCTATTAAGGAGATATACTCAATCGAGGAAGCGTTTGTTGGCCGGGGAACTAAAAGCACTAGAAATTGGCCTCAAAAGCCCTTGACTTCTGGCTTACCGAAATGCCTTAAAACTGTTTTTCAAAGGTTAATATCCTAACCTGGCAAACGTTAAGCTATCAAGATAAGTACGTTTAGCTGTAAATCAAAGAAATATACCGTTTGTGTGAGATGTCCATAATTTATGCGATGGAAACCTTCGATGTGGTTGTTCTCCTCGTTGAATTTCCAATTGAAAACTTGTGGAAAATGTCGTATTGCGAATATAAGGTTATAACGAAATCCATATGTTGCTATATAGCTAACATATCGTATTATTTATTGCTTGTGTATATGCTCGATTTTTGTAGATCTTTTATAACGAGGTATGGCTAGATTATGCCTAGATATCGATAATCCGAAAGTGGAACTTTATATGTCGAGTAAAACAAAAAATTGCGGGATTTTGCGGAATCATTCTGGATATGTTATAACGAAATGTGGTATTGGGCATGTTTTATAACGAAATTTCATGGTTATATGGCCACGTGGTTATTACCGAACAAACTTCTACAATTAACTTCCATCGATATTTGCTTTGAGGAAATCATTTGTTTATGCATGTAATGGTTTGATACATGCAAGAACTTTTGCTATTCGCCATTGAACGGAGTAGTTCAATGGCGATATTTGATTGTTGTAGCAAACTTCTGCTCTGGATGTAAAAGGATTCTGAAGCAGTAATTTGATGTAACGAACTAGTTAGGTCAAAGTAACCCGTGGAACATACAGATCTTTGAACACGTTATACCCGTAGATCGGGGAGTGTGTTTGCGAGTAATTCTCTCAGCATTTGATTAAATTAGACAATTAATCGTTTGATTGATTCCAATTTTCAGTGTTTTACCGCTGCACAATCCTACTGCCCGACTTGCCTTGCCTCCAACAATACAACGTCCGAGGGTCCAGCGACTATGCTCGGCTCAGCGCGGATCTGATGTCTAATATCGAACCCCTTTACGAGGACACTCCTGGCGAACAAGCAATCACTCTGGTCAAAGTCATGTAAGTTAATACAGCAAATGCAAAATTTCAATTTTTTTTAAATTTCGCAGTTCTTAAACATGTTTTTGACTCCACGAACGCGTCTTCACCGCTCGCTCTGATTTTTCTGCAGGAATTCCACCGGATGCTTGGCGACCGTGGATTTGGGTTCCATGAATTATGATAATGAAAGGCAACTTGAGTCGATCTTGCGCATCCAAGTGGCGCGAGAAGGCTCCATTGGACCCCACCGGACCAGCAGCGAACAGTTCTCGTGCCGGAAAGTCATAGGTAAACTAGAAAACTCACTGCAGAAAACAACAGATTGCAATTAAAAAGAAAACTACATTTTTTTAAGAATACTAGCGGTCCCGGCCACGCGTTGCGGTGGCTGAATTCCTTCCCCGACGAATTCCTGCCCTGATGAAGGCCTAAAC
>JAQGAO010007600.1:0-11152 GCA_034697705.1 Ommatoiulus sabulosus
TGATTGCCTGTAAAGTGATCCCTTCTATACCTTTTTCCAATCAGGAATAAAGCTTTTATTATTATTATTATTATTATCGATATGCTCCTTTAATTCGTCTAAAAAATCCGTGCATTAAGCCATAAATTCAGGATTTATAGACTCGCATTTTAGGGAGTGTCTGCTTCACATGCAGGGAACAGACCCAAAGCCTTCAGTTTTCAGTTAAGACTGTATGGAATTAAAAAGCATGCATGTAGGGACAAAGCACGAGTGAAGTGCGCTGCATAATTTTGTTCAACCATTACGTAAGAATAGCTGAGGCAGCCAGAACTTGCAATTGACGTCATGCGCCAACGATACATTCAACTGATCAGAGCGAAATGCAATGCTTCCCACATTCACAAGTTCGGTCATATTACGTTACCGTGTTCTAAAAACACGAGAGATAAAACACGAGGGTTCGTGTCAATTTAATACCGCGGTACAACATATTGTTCACGGTCGACTTTGTAGCAGTTTAATCGTTACAAAACGGCCATTGCCTATACTGTATTTCTCCTAGAAATTGGCTAATAATTGGACTGTGGATGCAGCACAATTTACATCCTGTTTGAACGTCCAATTCACTGGAAAACCGCCGTTATAGGGCATCGCTCGCCAGAATGGAACGGAACAACTGCAACAGATGACCATATGGCGGATGTAGGTTGCCATTTTCATTGCTAAGTTTTCAGAAACAACGCCTGGAAGGCCAGCCGCATTGATTCAAATTATAGGCATTCGTTATCCACCACAACGTATGGTCGATGTTTGAGATGAACAATATGGAGCAATTTTTAGGAAGGTTTCGGATCGATTTCAATGTCTACGGTGAAATAAATTCAAATATAATCAAAAGTTGGTTGACTAGTTTTTGGTTTTTAACGTTGGTCGTCAAGTATGTTTGCTACACGAGGGCTAAACATCAACGCCAGGGGATGTGCCAGAATCAAAGATTGAGATCACATCAACGATAAGACTGATGTTCAATAAGTATACAGTATTAAGGTATAAGTATTGTTGAATATAATATTTTTTCATAGTTTAACCGGGAGATGAAAAAGTTTCAACGCCCAACGAAGTTTATGAAGATATCCGTACACGTACAGTATCACGAACTTTTTTGACAATGCTTACATGATATCATGAGATCAATTTCATCTTTGCAGTCTGCCATATCGGGTGTTAAAAGCTTTTAATCTGCATGATAACAGGGTACGAGCTTTCTTTTGCTTTACAACTTTTGCTTGTTACATTGATGCAAATAACAGGAAGATGCGATTTTCTTTCAAAATAGCGCAGTGGGGGCAGAGGTGAAAACGTTTTCAAGTGCTAAGTGACGTCCCTAGCACAGCGGGATGGGTCATGTCACAATGTCATTTTATCAGTTAAGGTTTTAGCTCCAATGTCAAACATTGATTTCCCTGACTTTTCCCTCCGGGTAGCCGCAATTAGCCCTTGACCAACATCTGAACGGCTAAGCAAAACGAAGTTCCAGAAATTTTCTTGGAAATAAGCCAGCATTGTATAATTTGAGATAATTCCTCGCTTCTGCTCAGAAGGGCATTCCACATAAAGCGTTACTTCAGATTGGCGTTCATTTGACTGGCTACATGTTAAAAATGGATGACCATCGTGACGTTGTGCGGAGTAATTAAAACAACCGAAAGTGTCAATTCCGTACAATGAACTTGGCCATCTATTCGGCGTGAAAACTTGATCACCATCATGATTGAAGTTCCTCCAGCCAATAATCTGTAAAAACTAACATCATTTATGGAAGGCCCTGTTTTTATTGCGAATGACAGCGCCATCTGACAGCGACAAAGTCATTCAATGGCACCCCCCTGAACTTTAAATTGGGAGGCGTTTTACTGCATTCATACAGGTAGGCCCAGAATAATAATTTCATTAGGGTGGCGTTCTCTCTGGGCTACCTTCACCGTTGACCCATCAGCTCGAAAGGTCAATCGGGGTCAGTAATGCAAAACGCTCCATTTAACCTACTTCCGAAATTAGCCGCCAGCAGAAAAATAAACTGGTGCAGAAGCGGAAAGAAAAAAAAAATATGCGCGTATAGGCAAATGGCAAATTGACCTTAAAAAACAACAAGGAGACTCACCATTTTCCGCCGGATCGCCCTTTTTCGCTGTAGCAGCATTTCCCATGATTTCAACAGCGTGAATAACAAGATTACTTAAAAGATGAATAGGAATATTTATAAGAAAAAAGTCACCGAACGCAGTCCAGCTGAGATTTCTCGGAGATTATAATACTCAACAACGAACGAGATTAAAAGCGAACGAAAACGAGCGTAGATTTTCGTATCAAAATGAAAATGAGAGATGGTGGCGAGGCCAGCTCGAATTAATCCGAATATAATTTATCTGGAAAACGGCAATAACTGGTGTCCCTTAATCCCGCCGCAGATGTTTTAATTTCTTAAATCCTGACGGCAGAACAACGACGGCGGTAAGACGGCTTGTCCCATTCGCACAATTTTCAAACGTTGCATAGGCTTCGATTAAAACATAGTGGGAACCTTGGCGCGTACCGATACAACCAACAGAATCCCCTTCATACGATGCTGCGATTATTTCGCCGGATGCTCCGCTCGAATATCCTTAAAAACGTCTCAAACCGAATCAACATCGAGGAGCGCACGTCGAATTACGCCAAAAACAAACATGGCTTCCACTCTCGGCCATTTCCAACAAATTATGGGATGGACGAAAGGAGAGGCGACGGCGCTCACGTGATCCCCCTCGGTCGCCCAGGCAACCAAACGCAGGGACAGGGGGCGCTCGTGCACGGCCAAAGGAGCGCGGACAAGCGCCGTGACAGGTGCCGCCCTCGCTGGGAGGGAAACGATACCAATCGAGCAAAAACAAATCCCGCCAATTTCAAACTCATCGCGTCATCCATCTTTCTTGACCAGTTCATAAAAGAGGTGGAAACGAATGGCTAAATAGCCGTAGCCAAAAGTGCGCGGACACGAAGGCTAAAAACGAAAATCCACTTGAAAGTGGCTAAAAAAAAGCCTAGCCGCCTACCATGGAAGGACTAAATTGCGCCATTTTGTAAAATCTGCGAATATGCATTTCATTCATTTGTGTTTTCAGAATCTGTCGATAACGGCGATGCAGGTAAAGAAAAATTCACCTGGTGGCGCTTGTGGTTTGAAAATCTCTCATTACCTATTCCTAAATGGGGCTGTTTAGCCAGTGATTGACACCGTAGTCGATGAACTGCATTTTTTTTGACATCGCTTAATAAATAATAAATAAAAAGCAATGTGCACAGTATATATACGTAATACCAGTATATGGTCATTCCGTGTCGGCACCTTTCATGTGCCAATGTTATAAAATAAAAACGACTGCAGCGCCTGACTTGATACGGTGGCAGGCTGGCAGCTAAGCATAATAACATAATACGAACTATTTTAATACGATCATATCGCGTCGTATCGTAGGCGACGAGTCACTCGTTTGACATAGGAAAAGATACCCACAGGGTTACTCAAAACTGCCCAATTGGCTAAGTATATAGCAATCCGTTTGAAAGGAGTGGTAGCGATAAATGCATTTTGATAAAGCAGACGTTGCCTACTTTTCGTCGTCTGCTGCACATATTTTCTCACAGGAAGTATCGGGGCCATTCAAAAACGACGTCCGCAAAATGTGTCCAAAATTGGTCCCATAGCCCCTACATGAGGAGGTCCTTTATGAATGACCCCTTCTTCTTTCTGACATCCGGGCACTGTGCACGTGTTCATTAGCATAAAACAACATTGGCGATGAGATACTATCGAAATATGGGCGTGGCTTAATGCACATTTTCCACTCAGCCGCCGCTAGTCGGACAGTTGGCGCTGCAAATATGGACATGAGGAATGCGCGGAGTGATTATAAACATGGTATTACGTATACTGTGCAATATGTACCAATAGCCGATTATATTCAGGGTCGCCGTTGCAAGTTGAGCAGCTGGCTTTGAAACTGTGGATGCAACCATGCAATTAGATTCAAATAAACAGAATTCAGATTAACATATTTCTTGAAAACATGAAAATGTCTACATTTTCTCTTTATTTTTACGGCTGGCGTCCGTACGCAGGCGGTTCTTTACGAATCGTACTTTTGCAGTCGTGAATTCATGGGTTTAAAAATCGCGATAAACTTGTGCGCATGCGTATCGATTTTGCACACATGACTTCAAGAACAGACAAAGATTCAGAAATATTCTTCTGAGTACCCCTATTATTTCAATATTTACTCTGCGCAAACACTGTAATTTCTTTAAAATGCGATTATCTCACCATTTATTCGTAGAATTCGTCATTATACATCGCGTAATCACGACCAAACAACTTCATTAGCACCAGGGCTGCTGCTGATAAAGTTGTCCAGTGTTGATACAAGACTCGCAGTGTATAATTATTAAACATTCTTCTTCACCGCTTTGAGAAAAAAATTAAGACGGCTAACACCAACACGGATCATTTTGATTATAGTATTTTTACATAAAATATAGACCGACTATCAGTCGTTTTGATCTCTATAACTGTGGAATAAAAAACAAAACCTGAAACGTCGAACTACTTCTTCCAGAATGCTTAAGGGAATGCTCATTATTTTCATTTATACTGTGTATACATGATTCTATTACTATAAAGTAATAATTCCTTGAAGTAAAAAATCTACCTCTCTTAAAAGTCGATTTATTATAGTTTTAACGTCCAAACTTTGAAACTTGAAATTTTGTATCAATTAATATGATAATATCCATGAAGGGTGGATAGTTCTGTGTGTAAAACATTTCCATTTCCTATAGAAATTCAGAAATTTAACTCGGTATATTCAGCACAGCTGCATTAACTAGCGGTGCAGAATTGGAAATGTAAATAAACAATCTCTCGCAGCGTGCTAATCCAAGGCTGATAATCTCAATCAATTCATGAGTAATCAAGGTAATCACGCCTAACTTGTTTACATAAGGTTAAGCTATCAATTTATATCATTAGATCCTGCTGATAATGAGACTTCAAATCCTGGCATTCACAAAATGTAATGGTCCGTTATATATGTCAGTTTTCGTTTTGATCCCTGATAAACATTGAAATCTCACGAGCACTCTTTGATTATTTCTACATTTATCTGTTGTTTAAATACGAGAAACATAGAATGTTTTAAACCTTAAATCTGATTTATAAATTAATATACATTTGTACAAGTATCAACGAGGAGTCTAACGGATTTTTACACTGGATAATATACATGTATATATAGTGTAGAAAGCGATAGAAAGGGTTAAACTGCAACAGAACTTCTCATGTTCTGTTTTAAGAAACCAAGGTAGAGTAGCATATACAGTGTATGTTATGCGTTCTAAAAGACTATGTTCTGCAACTACAGTATTTGGGAGCCATCTTGGTTCCGAAAAGCAGGAAGTGAAAGTTGCGTTCCATCCAACAATTTTAATTCCTTCTCGATTCATGGAATATGGCTATAGATGATGTAACCCGACGTCACCGTTGGGAAACGTTTTTAGAATCCAGATTGCATTAGACCTCCTAATCATCTCATCTTCAATTTGTTATTAAAACATTAGGAAATCCCGATTTGGATTTTCGCATTGTCGCAACGCCATCTACTGTATCTACTTGGTCTGTTAGCTAGCTGATTAATTTTCTCAAGCTTACATGCTGCGTTAATTATTTTTAATAAATGTCAACAAAAAAAATTATCAAAAAATATCACCCAGATGCCCAATTGTGTCCCATCTCAATCAACATGCCTCTTATGAATTCCGTTACCTCAGTAGCCTTCACGTGATCAACGAATTCGTTTTCCGGAAAAGACCGCAGCTATCATGCTCGCGACAGCAGCGCCTCCACACATGGCGTCCATGCATCATCATAGTCCCTGACATGCTCATTGGTGGGATTTGGTGCGCATGCTTAGAAAGTGATGTGGACTTACGTCTCTCGACGAGCACGGCGTCGCTGGGGGCGCCTTGACCAGCGCGATTGACGCCGCAGACGCGCAGCTCGTAGGTGCTGTCTTCGCGCAGTCCCTTCACCACGCCGGTAGTTTTGGTGTCGGGGATTTCGAGGGCCGTGACCCACACTCTCATGTCCACGTCTCTTTTCTCGATCACGTAGCTGTCCACGCTGCTTCCTTCCGTCGGGGCCTCCCATTTGAGGCAAGCGTAATCGCTGCCCCAGTCGGTCACTCGCACTCTTCTGGGCGCACCGGGGCTCCTCGCTAGCCAAAGGGAAGGGCAATGTTTTAGCCGCACGACAGAAAGGCACTGGTCAGCATGCGAAATTCTCACACGGTCACGAGTATTCCTTACCTCTTCGCACGGTCCTCCATGTTTTTAATAATACCCTGGCGGATGCATTTATTAGCTTTTTGCAAACTGAAAGCCAAGGGACACAGCGCTTTAGTTTCTTTTCCTCCAAGATAACTCGTATATAGACTTCGTGCGGAACTTGCTAGGCGCCACGGGCCATTTGGCGTCATCTACGAGAAACGCCATGACTTTTTCACGGTTTGAGTCCACTGCCGCAGATGGCGCTGGAAACGTCGCGAACAGTGCCATCTCTGAGCGAGTGTGCGAAAAGTCGGACAGATAGAGGGCGCCATTTGTCATGTCGCAGTTCAGATGATGCTGTGACTCCCCAGAATTTCCAGAAAAAAGATTTCAGGCCAGGGCTATGCCATCTCCATGCTAATGACATATGTCTGGCAGTGGGACGGCGTCTTCCATCCGTCATCCGCGTCATCTAAAGACGTTTGACACAATTGCCCACAGATGTCATTGTTCATCACCGAAATCAGATCGTTTTCTGGCAACATTTTCAGAGCCATCTATAGAGCAGTGGACTAAAATTCGGGCGGAAAATTTGGCGCTTTTCGTAAATCACCACGAAAGGTTGAAAGCGCCATCAACCTCTTTGATTTTCGACGCACTTGGCTGTATAGAGATGGCGTTGCTCGTCGCCCAAACGTCCTTGACTTTGAAATGGTGGCACTGCAGCAATCGTCAGAAAACAGACGAATTTCTGGTTGGTTGGCCATCTCTAGGCCAACCGTGCCAAATGTTTCGCAGATGGATGGCGCGATGGACGTTTGGGAGAACTCCATCTGCGAGCTAATATATGCCAAACGTCTGGAGATGTCAGATGAGATGGCGCCATCGGAATCCAGCACGTAGTCTATATGTAAAAGAACATGGAGGAACACGTGTGAAGTGAGACAAAATCCATTAAGGGACTGTGCACAAAGGACGTTGAGGAGCAACGCTTTTCGATTGCATTTCAACGGAATGAGGATCTTGAAAGAGGGACCAGGTGCGCACGTCCTTGGTGCACAGCATCAAACCATGCAGGAAGAAAGTCGCGAACTTGCATCGCTATACCGTCCGCTTAAATGCCCAATATATTACTTTGAGTTCGGTCTCAAACTGTGATATTAAAGTATCTCGCCGTTCAAGTATCACGTCGCAGATCATTGATGATCATTCAGAGCAAGATGGCATATTTTGGGCGACCCAACACGAAGTCGGTGTTTGAGATCTTCTCAGTCAGCGGCAGGTCATGTCAATGACATTTCCTAATCGAAATTATTCTCCAACAATTTCGAAGAAACTATTGGAAGGAATGGAAAGCTATAATTTATCAGAATTTTATCGACGAAAGAGGTGTCTGTAAATGGCAACGTATAGCACGAAGTTGTTCATGAATTTCTTTTTGCGTGTCACGCTCGTTTAATGGTATTCATGAAAAGAAATTTGCGATCTTCCATGACGTTTTTCTTTCAGAAAGCAAGAGTTTGCCAAATTTAAATGCTAACAAAGATAGCTCCCACGGGCCCTCGCTCGCTCCGAGATGTTCCGAGAATACTTGATATCTGTCCTATTTTTACTGCTGTGGCCAAGCAATGGAGACACGAAATCGTTTGCCAATATAATGTTACTCGCTATCCAAACATAGCGGCTGCAACAAGCTCTTTCAATTCGAAACAACACAATTCCTTGTTCTTTGATGTTTTGGCAAAGAAACCCCATGCGTTCGCACGCAGAAAGTAGGCCTATATAGTTTTTTTCAGGGTGAACGCAGGAATTTTTTAATTATTTTTTTTTTAAATTTATATGTTCGAGTGAGTTTTTGCCCTCATTAATTAACGTTCCCGTAGAAATGTTGCATTCCATTTCCTTTTTGGTTCCCTTTGTTGAGCCCTTGCCAGCGCTGGATAGACCCAGCTTTGAGAACTATACGACCTGCAGGATGTAATTATGGAAAATAACGTAAATGCAGCTCAACAGTAACATTTTCAAATGAAGTTGCCAAACATTGAACACTTCCTGGGCAATAACATCATTTAACAGCACGTACTAACCTATTCATAGATCAATTTGTAACACCACGAAAAAAATTACGTCATTCATTTGAATGACGTCATGGGTGACCCGTCACAGGACCATTACATGGATAATCACAGCATATTGTATTTATTGATCCATATATACTTGCATATCCAGCTCGAAGTATTTCCTTACGGTTTACGTTCCATGTTAGCTCAAAATACATTATATAACGTCGTATTTTTAACTTTTTTCAAAATGTAAAAAACTTTACCACGAATTTTCCATCAGGCCTCCTCTCAATTCTGAATTATGGTCCTAAGAAACCCCCTCGCTGCGACTGAAATATAAAACATCAGGGACTTACCGAAACGGTCGAAGTGACGTTTGGATTGTCCGGGTCCAGGCATCTCGCTTCCGCCGGGCACTATGGGGCTCAGAGAATTGGAATCTCTGGAACCGTGTCTAGAATCTGGTATTGGACCGTCTCTGGAACCAGGCCTGGAACCGCCTCCGGAGGCTGGTCTGGAACCGTCTCTGGAACCTGGTCTAGAACCGTCTCTGGAACCTGGTCTAGAACCGTCTCTGGAAGTTGGTCTAGAACTCGGTCTGGTCCCTTGGCCGTTATCCTCATGACTCGATCTTCCGGAAGCGTTTGACCTGGACGAGGGTCCAGCTTGTCCCGGCAGCCTGTCGTATCCGTTGGACGCGACGGAGGGACCCCGGCTCTTATCGTTAGGGGGCGGCAACGGCGGGGGTTGCCTCGAGTCCGCCGACCACGAATTCGCTTGAGCTCTGGAAGGCGGCTGAGGTTGGGACGGTGGTGGTTCGGACGTCGGCCGGAAGCCGGGCGGTAGCGACTGCTTTTTGTTCACGTTCGGGTCATTTCCGTCCTGCAGGGGACGGGTGGTCTCCTCGTGGCCGTCACTCCCTCCCGAATCCTCTTGGCTCAGACGCTTTATGAAACTCAATGGAGTGACCGCTGAAATTGGCAGAAATGAAGAACGATTAAGGACGCGGGACGACGCTCGCGTTTTTCCAACTTTTGGCGAATGCGGAGAAAACTACTTCGTCGCGCCTTGCCAACTTTGATCCACACACTTTTTCTAGGGTAGAAATTTTCGACGTGCAGGCGCACTTGAAAGAGGATAACGCGCTAAATTCTGCGCATGCGCCCGGTGCACCTTCGAAACTTTTAAAGTTATTGGAGAAGCCCGGTTGCAGATGCCATTAATTTGGGGGTATTTATATCATGGTTGATTGGCGAACGCGCTAAACATAGTCCCCCCCCCAAATATCGGCGATACGGATCGAATGGGGGAGAGGGGGTAAGGAGTGGCTTCGTGACAACCCTGCGTTTATTTAGGCTAATTTTAATGCGCCATTAACAATGTCGAGCAAAAACGTATTGCATCGCGATACGCTAAAGGGTACTCGGGCAGACGCTTTGCGAATCACACTTTGGATGTCGTGAAGTCACGTGCATAAATTCGACCATCTCATTGGTTTAAATAAACCACTCGAGGTGATGGCGTTTTTTACACCTTTCGCACGCGTGATTTCACGACTGCCAAAGTGCGTTTCGCATACGCTTCTGTCCGAGTACCCCTACTCTATGCTGTGTATCTGGGGGGAAATACCGTGAACGAAACTGAAGTGTGTCACTCGCGTAAATACCGACGCAGGCCTAGATAGTGATAAGATTCGAAAAATATGCTCGCGTTTTAACCTAAATAATATAATCCGGTGGTGCGGGATGAATCAGAGGCAGTCGAACATAAAAGACCCGCTCCATTAAAGCAGGCTTTTAAAATTGGCATAAATTGTTGAAAATGACCTAATTCACCTGGCTTTTGTTTTCCACGTTTATCAGAAATTGAATATGTCCACCCATGTTTTAGATATGCACGCGGGGACACGGGATTGAGTGCAACCGTTACAAATACGCCGCGCCTGTAAGTTTACCACTATGTCCTATTAACTTTGCCAAACATATATATAATAGATTAATTAAATTTAGATTCCATAAGCTATTGTACGTAATAAATGCGCTTAACTACTTTGACGTTTAAGTGCGATTTCAACCTTATTGGAAATGGAACTTTCTAAAACGATCAAATTAGTCTTCAAACCAAGCATTTATTTCGCTCCACTTTGCACATGTTCTCACCTTCGGCATTTTGTCACAAAAGTCACACATGTGAAGTTAACTATGTTTACAGTACAAAGCGTGTGATTTTTTTTCTATGCTTATTCCTCGCCCTTATGGCCTATTCACATCGACCAAATCCGTACCGTAGTGACGTCACGCCGCACGTAAAAATACGCGTACCGCGGTTCTTGTTTTTTTTTTCTATTTACTTTCCCCAAAATAACGATTAAAATTGATCAGACGGGAAAAGTTGGATCAACTTCACTGGTACGGATGCGGTTGCAAATGTCGTATAAACGTCACTTAACCCCATCAAGTACTGTTATGAACGCATGCGCGGCCACGCACGTGACGTAATTACGGTACGGATCTGGTCGATGTGAATAGGGCATGAATCGAGTAAACAACCTGAACAAAAAAAATTATGAAATAAATTCCAATCCTCGCGGAACAATTTACTGGTTAATTTTTATTATATTTTTATTAATATAGCATTGTGAGATAATTGTCGCTTTCAATTACTGTAAAATTAATGGCTCCATGAATTTCCAAGCAATGTATGATTTTTGAAGTACTAGTAAGGGGGCGTCCATTAATTACGTGAGG
>JAQGAO010007601.1:0-11152 GCA_034697705.1 Ommatoiulus sabulosus
AGTCAATGAATCAAAAATTGACGATTGAACTCGTCAATTTTACTGATCAAAGAAATAATACGCGAATACGAAATTGAAACCATAAAAAAACAAGGATCTGAGCAAACCTGGTTCGGTTATTTTTATATTATTTGCGTAAGAGTGAAATACATATACATAGATAAGTATTTGCTCTGAAAATCTGAGCTTGCCTCCTAGATACAGTATGCGCAATGTGATTTTAGAGCATACAGAACTGAGCTTTCCTTCGATTTTAGCTCAAGAAGTTGTGCATTACTCGGAGGATTCGCATCCCTAGAAAGATGAAACATCGAGGTGGTAGATCTACTAGACTGCCTCGTTTGTTGGGTTAATTTTATTTGCTGATTATAAGACATTTCCATTTATTGACATTTTAAATGAAATTGGCCTCGACGACCGTGTTAAGGCATAATTCTCGATTAGCTAAATGCGCAAAAACAGCCTCGGCGCTTCCTCAAGGGAGATTCTCAGCGATGAAAGTTACATTTCGTAGATGCGCAGTATTCCAGATCAGAGAGTAGTTTGCTCAGAGCGCGCGTTTGTCGCGCTGTAATTGCCGAACATACGAAAATTGTACAAATGCAAACACTCGATTTTACATTTGAATTAATTATTTACCGAGCGTGCGAATTAACCTTTAAGCAGCTCTCCTTCCATAAAGCAGAAAGCTCGCGCGAATCTTACCCGCACGTACAAAATGTGCATTCGATTAGTACGGCAATGGTCTACAGGTGGCGCCAGGGTTCCCCCAGAAATTTCATTTTCAATTTCCCTGACCAATGACGATGTGAAAAATTGAAATACGTGTATTGTGCAAAATCGACACTGGAAAATATTATTCAAAATTCACTAACGACAATTTTAAAAAACTAACATAGAAAATTTTTGAAAAATTAAAAAAAAACTTGCATAACATTTTTTTTAAAAATGTGACAATTTTGTATTCGGAATATGTTGAAAATTTGTGCTCGGAAAACGTGGAAAATTTGCTATTTGTCTTCGGAAAACGTGGAAAAGTTTGCAAATTTGTACACAGAAAATCTAGAGAATTTTGCATATTTGTACTCGGAAAACCTAGAGAATTTTGCAAATTTGTATACAGAAAACGTGGAATATCTTGCAAATTTGTCCTCGGAAAATGTGGAAAATTTTGCAAATTTGTACTCAGAAAATGGGCTCTGAGCTAGACCATGTAGAAGTATTAATTTTGGATCGTCATGATGCGTTGAATTTCCCTAACTTTTTCAAAATAAGCCATTTTTCCCTGACTTTTCCAGGTCTGGGGGAACCCAGCTAGCATACAGAGATCCGAGCGGCCATTCTGAAAGGTAAGCTAGTGGTCAGTGCTTGAACGACGCGATCCGCTTTAAGAACGCAGCACTGGCTAATAAAACCACGTCTCAAATTTCGATACGCATCCATACACAGTCCATGGATGTTGGTTGGTTTTTTTTCCAGCGACATCGGAAAAACGTCGAAACAATGCTATTCGTCGCGGGCCAACGGCGGGTCGCAGTAAAACAACGTTGTTGGCACAGATATAAAAAAGCTATAAACAAATAGCCTCGAAACCGAAACGCCGAAGCAGAGCCAGCGCGATGCAGATGAAGCAATTTATTGCGCCAATTTCTGTTATTTTTGGAACGAGAAGAAGTTGAAAGTTGCGGAAAAAGATTGTTTTAAAGGAAAAGAAAATGGACGAAGAAAGTAACGTTTATGCTCGGGATAATGCCAAAATAAAATGAAGCCCACTCCGAACGGAGGAGGAGGAGTAGGAGGAGGAACCTCTGACTCCCTGGGAGAAGAAAAAAAGACGAAGATGTAATTATGTAAAGTGAAAACACAGAAGTGCTTCTACGCTGATTGCATTTGGCTTCTCTTAGATCGATCTTCGTACATTTTTTGTTGTTGCGGGGCACCGGGAACAATACCCTGCGTTGTAATTCTCGTTTTGTCTCCGATAGCTAGACCTTTGAAAATACCCGCAAATCACTGTCACGCGCTCTCGGTCCGCATCCGTTTTTCCTCCAACGACAAAAGAGAACCTTTCAGTTCGTACGCCACTTTCTGCACCATTGCCGTTGACAACGTTATCGAGGGTGGCCAAACTCCTTTTTCAACGCAATCACTTTCCCGTTTACTCGGATGGATTATCTATTTTTATTCCAGATTCATTTTCAGCGCGCATCATTAGCGGAAAAGCAAATAAATAATCCGTCAACTCGCGCAGAAAAAACAACGGATTTTGCGCAATGGATGACACTGCCTAAGGAGCGCCGTACGCCAGAAGCTTTTAGGTAAACGAGGTTTCGCTCCATGCTTCTTTTCCTATAGGTCCAAACAACAAAAAAACATGAGCTATGCAGAAACCTATATTAGTTTCACTACGACGTTTCTACCGATCATCCCGATGAGTTTCCTGAATTAGGGTGCGAACACAAAGTATGCTTACTTTCGACGTGCTTCTTTCAGCTTCTTATTTCCAGCTTTCGGGCGCACATTTCAGTGTGCTTGGTGGCGCCACTGCATGCGTTGTGCTAGGTGAAACATTCCGCGTAAAACCTTGCACATGCCCATTCGCATCTCATGATGAGTGCAGGACACGTTTTTACGGTACATATATAGGCGACATGCAATCGCGTATATGTGCATGGCTACAATTTTGACTAATAGTGATCTGTGTGCCACTCTGTGTCTTACAAATATGCTTTTGGATTTCCAAAAAAGAATGTTACAACCATTCTTGAAAGCTTATAAGCGCTTCTTGTAAGCTCAGCCTGGCTCGGCTAAGCTTTCTTTGTGTGTGCCCTCATTTAAAAAGCATGCTGCATTCTTATCCCTCTTGGTGGTGCTAGTGTACGCCGAGTGGTAAGCATCTGCAATAAGCATTCTATCCCCGAGATCTCGTGAGGTAACTATTCCAAAATACTGTAAGAAACACTCATAGTTCCGAATATTTCGGATAAGGGGTTATCATGCAATATACTAATGAAACATCACAACTTGATCTTACACTATATTCAAACTGCAACTGTATGGGGTGGTAATCAGACAAAATCTTTGCTAATTTGCATTACTGCCGGCCAATCTAAACAAGCTTATCCAGAGTATATGAGATGCCGCTTTCAAAATGTGAGCATGCATGCATTTCGCAACGCGTTCTTTCGCTTCGATGGACTCCATGTTTTTGTCATTTGCACCGATGGGAATTAGAGATCCGCTCTCGTTGTTGGCCGGCATAACGACTCGGGGATTCTTTACTTTAACTTTCTGTTATTCGTTTCTGAACTTCCTTCGCAATTATTCAGGAGATGAGCGTCGATGCGACCACGCTCCAGTGGCTCTCTCTCTCTCAATGCATCATCCCTAACCGGCATAAGGCCGTCATCAATTTCTGCAGTAGTTCCTTCTGCAGGCAAGGCCTTAAGTCCCAGGAAGATTAATTTTCCTCGAGATTCTTCTAATTAGATTAGATCTCGTTGGCAGTAAAACAAAGGGGACGTCCTCCGAAGGCGCTCGCATCGCCTCGCGTTTCCAGTCGAAAATCTGCCTTTTGGGTTTCGTGCGTCGATCAAATTTGATTAGGACAACTGGATTGCAGGCACGCGTATTAATCGCTTTCCCCCAGACATTACTGGAGCAAAAATATAAAAATAGCAGCTGGGGAGTTGGGAAGGGTGACCGGCGTGTCACTCGTCTAGGCGCATTTTTTGGCAATGCAAAAAACAAAACAACGAAAGATGAGTTCGAGAGAGATGAGTTTTAGGGACGTAAAACACGAGAAGCATTCCTAACTTGCCTTTTCCCCCTTTTCGAAACACAAAAGGGAGAAGAGATCCCGGGATTTACGGGTCGGGAAACCAGATGAGGGCTAGACTGGGGGTAAAAAAAAGATTTTTGAGTCCCGTCGAGCGCATCGTGACCATAAAGTGTCGGAAAATTGACTTCTCTTAAGGCCATTAAAACAAAAGGCCGAAAGGAATGCATTGTGTTCGGATATACAGTATGCGTGCAGCGAACACATTTTTCTATCTTTAGGTTCATGATCGTGTTCCTCGTTGCCCTCGATCCTAGAAGTTTGTGCAATTTCTGGAAACGTATTTCATCGTGAATGGTGCTTCACGATAAAAATGCGCCGCGAGTCAGGCACGTAGGAAGAAGGGGTTGGAATTTGAGCTGAAATCAATCTGGAGTCATCGTTAATCAGTCAGGTTTAAAAGTTTAGAACCTAGGCGAGAGAAGACAACCGTGAAGTAAAACAAGAATTTACAGCTATGGAAATGAACCTAAGTTAAACTTATGTTACTGGAGGATTAGGATGACGACTATAGTGAACTAATTTATGGATGCATCAGCTTCCTCCGTGGACAAAATGTCAGCCTACGTGAGGATTTATAGCGCTTTACTTGTGGTGAACGTGTGTATATAGCGGTATGCATTATTCTGGAACAAAATAGGATTTAAATAAATAAGAAATTTGCGTAAATATAATTTAAAATTATTACGAAGTGCATCAATTTATAAACCATGAACCAATGTCGGAACTTGGTAATATTGGCGGTGATAAACAATTCGGAAAAAGTATAGTGCTTCACGGTTTGATAGCTGTTATGCCCGATTCCCACTGGGCAGGATTTTGCCTGCTGCAGGTGTGGCGCATGCGCACTTCGCTCTGTTGCCTTCTGCTCTCGGTAGGTGCATGGCGCTACAGCTCAGCCGAATTTCTGCTAGCTTTTTAACTTCAAAATGGTCCTATATAGTTTTTCTGCTTGCGCCCGGTTTCACGCATGCGCACTCTAAGATGTCGGCCATTACCAACATATATGGTAAAGTGGAGTAAAATTGATAAAGGTTAACAGCTAGGCGTGCCAGTTGTTTAAAAAATGCATTTCTACGTTTGTTGGCATCTTACTATATTTATAAGAGCATCCATTTTTCTATGTGCAGAGGATTGAATTTTTTAATTCAAAATTTTATTATCGTTTGCACGTCGTTAGCTAGAACGTTTTATCTTTTCCGCTGATGAAATGCTGCCCAGTGGGAACATCCAATCAGCAAGTCTGCAGTAGCTCGAGCAGACGGATTTCTATTTCCCTGCTCATTCTGTCCAGTCAGAATCAGGCATTAGATCGTTCTAAACATTTCTGGTAGGGTCCAACAATCCTTCAGATTTTTGAAATGTTCCAATTTTAGAATTCTTTCTAGAAAAGAAAGAAGCAAAAAAAAATTGCTTCTTTGAAGGGCGGCAGTGTTAATGTCAACTTTTTATTCTTTTTAGATTGACACGTCTAAAAGTGAAACCACTTCGGAAGAAAGTAGAATTAAAGTTTTTCCAGCGAGAGAAACCGTTTTTCTCGACCCTTTCCAACTTTTTTTTTCTTTTCTCCTCGACGTTAGGGTGAAACAGCTACTTGCACTTATCACCAAAAAGCGTGTAGGAAAAAACCAGCGGCAAATGTGATACGTTGATTTTAGGCAGCAGAAAAAAAAAGCGCAGTAAGTAGTTTATAAAGAAATGCATAAAATTCCCCATCCGCAGAGGTGATGTTCTATACACCTGCGTGCGAAGAAGAGAGGCTCGTAAGTAGCTTATCTTCTGCTTTGGGAATGGATCTCATCAGGAAAGTTTTCCTGGCCATTATTCCAGAGATTGCTGAGATAGGTCCTGCTGCGAGCCCCGCGAATCTGATCATCGTAAATTTGGTCTTAGCACGTTGGCGGGGAGTCGAGGGAATTCGGCTGAATTATGCGGATGGTGCAACGCGGTAAAGATAAGCCGGAATATCCGTGCAAAAAAATGCGCAGGCGCGAAAAAAATTCAATATTTACGCGTAAAAGGTCCTAATAGTGAGTCTCGAGGAATCCCCTGGGATAATGCGCTGCTATCCAATCTAGATTAACGGATCATGCGAGTTAGCTACCTGAAGGTGAACGGTTAAGCCTAGTCTACACCTATCGGCAAGGTCGAGCATCTGCCTCGAGTGCTCAGCACGGGATGGTTTATTTAGGAAGATGGTTAGTTTTTGTATTATCGAGACGTTCATCAAAGCATGTTAAAATATGGGATTGTTACGAGACATTTTGCAAAAAGATCATTTTTCAACTATGCAACAATCATCTATCCATCAAATATTATAGCAGACTCTACATGTACATGCATTAACAAACTTTTAACGTGTGACAATCCGCCCCCCCCCCCTCCCCCATCCCCCGAAAAAAAAAATAAAGTGATCATTGGAAATATGTATGGATTTATTGTAACCGAAAAAAACTCTCAACGTTAAAGGAAGTTGTATATAATTGGTATGCAGTGAAACCTCATTAAGAACTCATTTACACTCCCCGTTCTAGCGCTGTATCCAGTAGCGGCGCTCTGCTGCTCCCTCTTATAAACTGTACATGTAGGGAGTAAAACTTCAATAAAAAAAAAAAAAGTCCCCTTTCTAGAGTTTGGACGAATAATCAAATTGGGATATTACCAATTTTCGATTCCCGAGCATTTGCGCTGTTATACCTAAAGCAAACATTTAATGAATCTGTTACAAAGGTACGCTAATACGTGGAATTCGACGATAGAAATTGCAGGATTTCATCCAAACTTCGATGAAACTTCAGCCTTATCGGTTCGACTGTAATTCATCGAGGACAACCTCATGACTGAAAAACAGATGTCAAATTCTGCGGATGCCCATTTTCCGACGCCATACCAACGAAGTACATAAATTAGTAAAGATGGAAGGAAGAAAGCTCGCTTTCTGAGTATTAAAAGCTGTAGAACCGGCACATGGAAGCTGAGCAAACAAGATCTGATTCCAATTGGACAATAATTGCGGTCTCGCTGATATTTGTAAATATACAAATTGGACACGGAGAAGGGCTGAGCCGCTCGACTTCTCCAGAATCTCTCCAGATGTTGCGTTAAGAAAAGCGTCTCACGTGGAAAGCTGGCAAGTGTCCAAAGCCACTCCAGTGGCTCTATTATTGTCGTCTTTGCAGCGGAACAACGGTTTGTCGGCGTTGGGGGATGAATTGGAAGTACGTAGGAACAAAGAGCGCGGGAAGAAGATTCGAGTTACATCGTCGACAATTCGGCATCCATTGCCCAACGCTATCACGTATGCATTCCATCAAGCTCAGGGTGCAGGCATCGAGAGCGAGCTTTAACCGGCTTTTTTCCGCTATCGATTAAAACCGGGCCGTGGAATGAGAAAAGCTTCGAGAATTTACAAAGATTTATCCTCGACGATATATTGTTTCGGGAAACCAAAGAAACTTGACGCCGTTCATACGCTCGAGTCCAACTGTTCCTAAAGACTGACGAGCGATCCTATAGATTGAAATTACGCCACATTTTACGAACCAGCGCGGTTTATATAGGCATCGGATCCTACAGTTCAACCTCGAGGGTCGTGAAAAGTTGTTCGTTTAAACCGTAGTTCGTATCAGAAGTCGGTCAAAACATGACTTCAACAATAAGAAGCAATGTTTCGTCGAAGTTTTATATGACATTTTACCACACGTCATACATGGATGGAAAGGCGCTGTGACGTTTATCGGGGAATATCCAGTTAAAACGTACCTTTTTTTCCTCATAAATATTGTCTAAAGTCCGTTTTAACGCACGGATGCATGAGAACTGGAAAATTCATTCGTTTTAACCAAAAATTTTGTAATCTGAAATTTCAGATTCACGCCGTTGCCTCTCCCAAATGCCCAAATTGCGGAAAATGACATTAATACATAACATACATACATACATTCCTTTTGTTGACATTAATACATGTACTCAAAAGACGGGTCATTGTCTATATAACCCGGTCGGTGCGTTCCCGAGCCTTGCCAAGTGCTGCGAGGATGGAAAATGAGAGGCTCCCAAAAGCCATTATCCTTTAAAACCAAAGAGATGCAAATAAAACATTTTCTATAGTAGGCCATCGTGTGAATACTGACTACAAATTGTTCCATCGATGGAGACACCGTCCCTCCTCGCACCATTGTTATTTTAACGTGGCATGGTGTTGTCGATCTATATGCTGCGCACGTATCGATCTGAACATTTGCCCTGAAAGCGATTGCCAATTACGGGACCTGGGATGGATGTTCACCGTCATGGCGTTGGGGCCAAAAAGCGCAATATGGCGTCGCAACAGGTGGTTTTAATCAGCGAGCAATCCCAGCTGTTTCGTGAAACGTAACGCGTTATGTTCCGGACCGATATTGGTCTAGCCAAGAATTAGCATTATTAACGAGCCGTCGGGACCTTTTCCAATAAATCTCTCAAGACTTTATATATAGGTTTTGCATTTGCCATCTTCGAACAGACGATCCGAGATATCGATCGGCCAAAACAAATGCTCTTGTTTGTTTCATCCTCCGTGATAAAGTAGATCTGGTTAACATATTTTCAACCAGACAAAATGCAAAAACTCTTACTTTGGCCTCGAACCACGCGAATAACGCTTCATTCGTTTTCGAGAATTTTCATTAACCAGTTCTTGGGATGTCATTCGATTCGTAAAAGTATTCAGCTGATGGCTATATAGTTTATGTCTGATGGAAATAAAAATCCGTCTGCAAAAGCTGTTGCAGTTTTGCTGAATGCATCTTCACACGTACAGGACAGGAATTCAGCAGCGGAAAAATAAAGGCGCTCTAGCTACTGACTGGACACGACAATTCAATTTTGGAAGGAACGATTTAAATGCTGATTTAAATGCATAGAAAGATGGGGGAAAAAATGTACCGTAATTTTAATACAACTGGCACACCATATAACCCTATCAACATTTATTGGTTGCTCCAGTCGGGCTTGTATTGGTTACAGGTAATGACCGACATCTTGGAATACGCATGCGCGAAGCTTGGGGCTAGCAGAACTGAAAGAAAAAGTTAACAGAAATTCGGCTGAGCTGCAGCACCACCTATCGCGAGCAGGATGCTCCAGATCGAAGTGCGCATGCGCGTAGTTTGCAGGAAGCAGAATCGGGCATTAAACCAAACCAGTCCAACCAATCAACTTTTATCTGTGCACGTATAGGAAAGATAAGAAATTGGATGGCTCTTTTAAATCGAAACGCCATAATCCATTCCCAGTAACTGGTCATGCTGTAACAAAAATGAGCTTAGAACGGCAATTCTGCTGGTGAATCTTTTTAGAAATACGGACGACAACATCGAAGATTCATTTCGTGCATCTGCCAGACGCGATGGATTTTCTAAAAAGATGGCGTCCATTTGGGATTTTGCGAGGTTTATATGTTCATACTAGCTTAAGTATAACACCCGCATGCGCGCGTGTTTTCATAAAATGAACTAACTGGGCAAAATCCCTGACCATGGTTTGACCAAAAATGTCATCTAGAAGATGTTCTGCTTTAGCAGTATCAGGATCAAAGTAAAGAGCCGCTGAAAATGTTAAATGAGTAAGAAATTAGCGTAAGGTTAACGACTTAAGACCATGATATTTCAAAACATGGGCATAGACGAGCGGACCAAAAACTGTTTCCTAAGGCGAATTTCCCGTAAGTAGCAGAGGCTGAAAAATTAGTCACCATGGTAACTCCTAATGGGTTCGCCGCGATGCCCGTTCAGATGTTTGGAAGGGGGGAACTGCATGGGGATGGCACGCATCGTCGGAAGATGGGGACTTCCAGATGATAATACACGAGTGCTTCAAAAGCCATTTGTTTGCTACCGCGAAAGCGTCTATTTTTCTCTTTCGAGGGAACAAATAGTGCGTTGAAAACGACCTTAAAGGCATTCATTTAGACGCTGAAAGAGAAAGAAGCCCGAGGTCGTGGAAAAGTGAAAATCAAAATGCGAAAAACTGGCCAGCCCCTATATGCTTCTGCAAAATATCA
This sequence comes from Ommatoiulus sabulosus, assembly GCA_034697705.1. Lineage (NCBI taxonomy): Eukaryota > Metazoa > Arthropoda > Diplopoda > Julida > Julidae > Ommatoiulus > Ommatoiulus sabulosus. Next base: position 9,882 of record JAQGAO010007601.1, read on the forward strand.
CCGTCTCCAGATTCCATATTCTTATCTCTAAAATGACCGTTGTTGAGCGCTTCAAAATTACTATTGTCAGCATTTGTTTATTGGAACCGAATTTCCATCGTCGATGGCGTTCATCGCCATGGGTCTGCAACCCATCTCCAGGGCAAGAACATTGTTTATTTTTTACTTTTGAGTTAAATGGCCATGTTGATCACGCTAAAACAGATCATTCGATAGATCCCGAAGAGAAGTTAACAATCCACGAAGGGCTATTAACACGAACCTAATTTGTTTAGCTTATTTAAGATCGAATCTATGGAGGGCGTAATCTTTAATCTGAGATAAGTTTCATTGCCCCAGCTTGTTCCTCGCCACGATACACGCTGTAACCCCTCTTTCGATTACGGGAACCACTTAATTAGACGCACATTATCCTCGGCGAACATCTTCCTCAACGTTCGGAACTTCCTACAGTTAAGTTCGTTGAACTTTCTAAGCGTTGCGTGAACATTTTTCTCATAGTCTTTATAATTGCCGCGAGTTGAAGCTCTCGTTAGTAACAATCGCTGCAGTAAAGGAATGAGTAAACAGGGTTCCCTCAGAAATTTCCTTTTCAACTTCCCTAACTTTTCCAGGTTTAAAAAATTTTTCAAATTTAAATATTATGCAAAATTGACTAATGACAATTTTTAAACTTAACAAAGAAAAATCTTAAAATTTAAAAAAATATATATATTTGGAAAACGTGGGAAATTTTTCAATTTTGTTCTCGGAAAATGTGGCAAATTTGTACTCGGAAAACGTGAAATATTTTGCAAATTTGTACTCTGACAACGTAGTCAATTTTGAAAAATTTTCCTCGGAAAATGGGCCCTGAGCTAACCATGTAGAAGCATTATTTTTAGAATATAACACCATGACTACGTTGAAATTCCCTGACCTTTTCAAAATAAACTATTCTTCCCTGACTTCTCCAGACATTTTCAAGTTCCCTGACTTTTCCAGGTCTGGGGGTACCCTGGTAAAAGGTTGTATGGTTTAATATTTTCCCGGTAGTTTTTGCATAGTTGTCTAAGAAAGCGCCACATAAAGTACTGCACATCGTTTCATTCCAAGCATGCGACTGCAACGCCATCTATGGTCAGCAATACACATCTAATTGTTGAAGTTAGCACAGGTACTTCAGCATATTCTCTTAGGACGAATATTGTTAAGTGTGGGGTAGTAATGATAAATCCCCAATCACCAATCCCCTAAAAGCGCGCATAGCTTCCCTGCAAAGCTCGCGCGCT
>JAQGAO010007602.1:0-11152 GCA_034697705.1 Ommatoiulus sabulosus
TAACTGACTTTTTCTCCTAGGTAAGTGACTCTCTTAGTTAAGTCACAATTTAGGTGTCCGTGCGAACATAGCTTAAAAAATGGGTCAAAAATATCCTTGAAGTACATGTATGTAATGTTCTCAGATCAGGTTGCAGTTGGTTCTTTGAACACAATGCGGGGCTATAATATAAACTATTAAGGCATGGAAATTATATTAATAAGTACGTGTATTATAGTATTATTGATGCTAATTTACTTTAACTTTGCTTAAGTCAATGCTAGTTTTATTTAATGTGCTGGATAAATTGTGACGTACCAAATATATTTATTTGAATTTGTTTGCTTTTTCGGACAGATGCTTAAATACTTTATTCTAAAGTTGTGCTACATCAACAGTAGTAACAGGAGTTGTCGACATCATGCTAAGAACCACAAAAGGTAAGGGCTGCATCCAAAGTACAATGTATATTTACACTGAATACCATTCCAGTAAAGTTTCTCGGTGTATTATGGTTCATTTAATGATAAATATGACTACTATATGCAGTGCAGCTGTTTGCAATGGGGAAAAACTTTATCATGTATAGAGATCCGGACCAGTCAAGATCGTCATATCGACTATAGGTAATGGTGTCCCGCCATGCCTGTGTTGTTGCTTTTTGATTTGTGTATGGGGGATATAAATGGTGTACTTGGAAACGCTGTCAATCACAAACTACACGCTGAACACACTTTAAAACGTATATTGTGAAAGAGAAAGGACAAGCTAATGCAAGGATTGAAGACTTGAAGTTGTGAAGTTAACAATTTTAATTAAAATTGCATTTAGTTGAACAGCCCATTGCCAACCTTTGGTTTTACTTGCATATACTGCATGGCCATAAAAATAACTGGCTACTAGCTGCTACACCTGCTGTTACTGTACAAACGACTAGAAACATCTGCAATTTGTTTAAAATATAACATTACAATAGTGGTCAGCATAGGGATGGACTCGTTAAAGCGCTAAAAAGATTATTATTTCACCATACGTAATATAGGCTAGTACATGTGTTTATTGCCTTATTCGCGATACAAAGGAGCATACAGTATGCGATATCAGCTAGGTACATATACTTAAATTTCCGTTATGAATTTGAATTTTCATTAGGAGAAAAACCTGGCCAATTAACCTGATTTAATTGAAATGAAATTTACAATTTCTTGCATTTGAAAAAGAAAAATTCTTAATTTTCATAATACTTATAGAATCAGATTCATGCTAATTTTTATTTAGTGGTAGTATTAATACACGTATTCTTGGTTTTTTCCAAGTTGGATCATATGCTGATCAGATTTTTTGAAATTTTAATCCATATATCTTTTACTGCTCTACCTCATGAGCTTTCCCTGACCAAATCGATTTCTGACTTGAAAAACCTTCCAAAGGAACATTTCTGGTTACATTTGAGGAACTTGTTGCCTCATGCAGTCAGACTCAAGAATTGGTCAAATTGTGGGTGGTCAAGAAATTTAGAGGTTTTGTATAGCAACATTGGGTTTTTCGCTAAATTTGCCACATAAAAAAGCTACCCTAACCCATGCAATTACCTTAAGAGATGCTGGACAGTTTGACATTTTTCAATTAAAAAGCGAATAATGCTTTGGCACGGGCTACCCAGCAGGAAGCCAGACCGAGTAATAGTGTCAGGTTTACCTTTAGTGGACTAGCGACCACCCTGCTGAGGCACAAGCTAACGGCATTTTAATCCTTTGCTTTGAAACAGGGATTAAAACTGTTGGATTTGAAAGAAAACGCTTTAAGATTAAAGCGTATACATGGTTTTGAGGATTTTTGGAAAACTTTTAAAAAGTCAAATTATAGGCATGTCCGTGCTTATTTCAAACTGACCGATTGGAATGTTTATTTCATTTTAACGCGGCATGCAGCATCAATTATTCCGCAAGATTTCGCCGCGATTCTAATCACTACTATAATGCCCTCCAAACTGCGTCCGTTTGACACCTATCTGGATTTAATTATAAGTATGAACACTGCATTTGAGGTGCAGTTGCAAACCAACGAATAATTGCCATTGGAATGATTAGGTGCGATTATCATAAAGCAACCGCTAATTGCTTAATTGTTTCGCCATCGATTAGAATTTGCATATAGAATATAAGATATTTCTGTCTTTCTAACTTTATAAACCTATGCTGGAATGCAAGCTTGTGCCTATAGACGCTCATTCATGGTATATAATTATAATCTAAACAACTGAAAGTAAAACACGAATTACATTGTTGGCCTTATTGCGGTTTTGGGGAATTGGCATGTCAGTCGCGTTTAGGATTTATTTCAAATCTTTCATTTATATTAGTAAAGATTGCAAAATACGATCGATTAAAATATCTATTTTAATGGATAAAATTTTTATTTTCCAAATCCTTACGTATACTGTATGGAGTTTTGTTACATCGCTTGTATGAAAAAGCTTTCTAGCTGTACCGGTACATACCGGTATGTATATCCCTCCATTCGTTTTAGTTAATAATGTTTAAATCTGAAATGAAACTGTCAGAGAAGACGTTTTTGTTTAAATACATGCACGTACATGTATACTGTATGAACTGTTCTTTGACCTCTCTTTTTTTTCCTATCATAAAGTACAAAACTACTTTTGTTGCAAATGTCAATTCCGATATATATATATGCTCTCGGATAATCGAGCAGTTTGCGGTATTGCAAATCGTTGACCCCGGAATTCTGAATTCAATTCCATGCAGCGCATCCTCTTTTCTTGGCTGGGGATGTAATATATGGACGACCCTTAGTGCTTAACCATCGATTTGATGTGTATTAATAGCGGGAACGCAGGTGCTGACCCGTCTTTATGAAACGCCCCACAGGTGCATATGCCGCGGGCGCCTAATAGCACATTTTCTCCGAAATGTTCGCTATATTTGCACAAAATTGAATGTAATAATCGAGTAGGCATGAAAGGTAGGCCTACCCCCTTTACAAGTTTTTATACGGAGCAAAATTACACATCGAGCAGTCTTCGTGTCATGATCTTTACAAGATGATGTTTTATAGGACTACACTATATCAAAACCACTTTTTTTTCCTTGTAAGCATACATCTGTCATTAATCTTTATTTTTGCCAGCCGTAGCCCTAGCGGTAATTAGGGTTTACGTAAAAATAGGGACGGTGTTTTTAAGGGGGTGTTCGGGGCGCGCTATTTTTACACTTATCTCCTATAAAAGTGATTATAGAAATTCAGAGTTTGGTATCAACTTCGATGAATAATCTGGAAGGCCCATAAAAAATCTTGGGATTTTCTCCCTCGGAAAACGCGCGAGGCCGGCTCATTAAATATGGACTTGGAAGTCATTTGGAAGGCATGCACGCAAGACGGTGTTTTTAACGAGGCGAAGGATCGCAAATTACACGTTAGTCCAGCGCAACCCGAACTATAATGGCTTGTTTGTTCACCATTATTATAACACCTTATCTGAGCCACCTCACCTGTAATTTCTCCCATCCGCCACCCCTCGCGCATTTCCCAATTCTTTTTCCCTGAGAGCGTGCAAATTATGCATTACTTTTTGGCCACGTAATTTATAAGGTGAGCGGAGTGACACTCGCTGGCCCCCGGGGCCACCGCTTTAAAACCCACCATCGTGGAAATTGGCACCTTCAAACCCACTGTTTGAGGACAACGAGCGCCATTAGAGACAAACGTGAATAATAAAATGTACTTATATACTTGTACGTGTCTACTGGCTCACTCAAATTTTGGGTATACTGTATTACATGCACGGCCTACATAACGACTAATTGGGTTAGGTTTTTATTATCGTCATTACGCTTATAATTTGCAAATTTAGCGCTGTTTATGTACTCGGCCATGCGAGGTTGGGGTGGTGGCCAAGTATTTCACGTATACACCATTGCTGGTGGCGGAGTTCTAATGACATTTTTTAGGGTTTGCCCCGCTTCAGCGCGCGTGCGGAAATGTATATTCTCGAATTTACCCTGAACTACATGCATTAGTTCTAGAAACACGCGAAAACATGTTTTCTGCACAAGAACGTTACGTGTAACTTGAATAGCGATATGGTACAGTGGAACCTCATTAAAACGAACTCGTTTAATACGAATTTCTGATAGTATACGAACTATTGGACGCAAAATGTCAATTTCATCGTTTAAGACGAGTTCCTATATAATTCGGATATTATAAGTTTTCGGCTAAAACGAATGAATTTTCGAGCCAACGAGCATTAGCGCTATACGTTAAAAACGAAGAATTCCCCGATAAAAGTCGCAGCACCTTTTCATTCATATACGGTATATACGCGGGATTAGATTTCATCCAAACTTCAATTAAACTTTAGTTCTTTTTCTTGAAGTCATATTTTGTCTGACTTGTGACTACTTTAATAGAACACGGTTAGCATAGACGTAGAAGTCCTTTATATACATCATTTGCGTGCGTGTGGATTTTACCCACGAAATTGTTTCCGTTTTGGAAATACGTCTAAGAGCACGCAAGATGCAGCTTTTTGAGCTTTTTGCTAGAAAATAGAATGCGATGTGGAAACTAAGAAAATAAATGATCGAGGTTGCTTAATGATGCATTTTTTTAAAAAAAAAGCTGTGCACGCTTTACTCTTTCCAAATTTGTCCCAACCAAATTCTGAAATTATGCGTCATCACTAATTGAAACAATTTATGCAATGGAAATAAACCTGGAAAGTGTGCAGTCCTGTGCATGCTAGTAAGATTATAAAAATGAAAAAAATAATAATAATATATATAGTGAAGTTATTTCGTCAGAAAAGTTGCGCAAAATACAGCATTATACCTGTATGTTTTGAAGTAGGTCGGACACTATTGACAAAATTATATAGAAAGTGCAAGGCTCAGTTGGTCATAAAACATTTACTAACCATAAATGGATTGTTGTGTGCTATTGCATATCATTTACATTTTTTTCTCGTTTTTCGTTTTCTTACTTTAACCATATACTGTATATACTACAATACCATACACATCATACATAAAAATCATTCCTTTAACATCATAATGTGCACACTATACTGTGTATTGCAATATATTGCTCTGAACTATTTTTCGACACATTTTCAATTTATGCAATTTGAAAATAACTTGCTTGTTTACGCAATAAATATACATTGCACATATAAGTAATGGGGATACCTATAGACAGAAGCTTAACGAATGGTGCACTTTTGGCAATTGTGAAATTACGTTGGCAAAATCAACACGCTAATAGAGTACTTTTCAGTTTTCAGTGGCGCTGGATGGCGACACTGAAAACTGGATTTTCAAGGCTTGCATTTGTTGCCACTCGTTGGCGCATTGTCGTTTGCGCCTGCGCACTAAAACTGAAAGTGTATTCGGTTTACAGTGACGTCATCCATTCGCCAAATTTTGAGAATTTTCAAGGCTTGCATTTGTCGTCACCATATAGGCACTGTGTTTCTGCACATGCGCACTAAAAAAGTGAAAAGGACTTATCTTCGCAGCGCCAACTTTCCGACTAGCGGCCGGTCCATCTTTATCAAAATACATTTTTCGCTATCACTCCTTTCAAACGGATTGCTATATACTTAGCCAATTGGGCAGTAGTATATATGCAACCCTGTGGCTATCTATTATCCTATGCTCGAGCGAGTGACACCAACGTCACCTACGATAAAGATCATATCCCGTCGGAAAGTATTGGGACCATCCGCCGTATCAATTCTTGCGCTGCAGTCGTATTTTCGGGACAGGGGGACATGAAAGGTGCCGACGCGAAGTGATGACCATACTGGTATTATACGTATACTGTGTCGTAAAGCTTATTTTTGATGAGAATAAATACTTGCAACTTGCACGAAAATTATACAAATTGTTTTTATGAATGTTATGAATTTTTTCGAATTCTTACCAACTAGTTCACAGATGGCACCACTTAATTATAGACTGCAATGACTAGGGTATAACCCTCGTTCCATCGCTGGATATCAATTCGCTAAAAAAAAACAAAATTGCATTTTTTATTTTAAAAAAATCACACCTGCTTAATTCGAAAACTTGTAACGCTACATCCACGTAACTCTGCATTTCTATAAGCGGATATTAGCGATAGGGGAAAAAATGCTCCTCCTATGTAATTGCAGTCTATGGCTGCGATATAATTTTTCAATTTCTTGGTGCATTCATGTTTTCAAACGCCGAGCACCCCTCTCTATCCACGCGAGAAATGATCCCTGATCAATCATGTTTCATGGGAGACGTGCATGCATAATCGACGCTGTATGTTTGTAAATATCTCGAAGATGGCTGGGCCTGTGGGGGTACGAGCATTAATTTGTCCCCCCTCGAACACGTCTGTGTGCACACAACACTTAGTTGCAACAACCTGCAATTTGCTTTTCCAAGAACCAGCTGTCGGTGCCAACACTTTTGAGCTAATTATTGGCCCATAATTAGGTAGTTTTGGGTGGATCCTTTGAGCCTGGCCCGCCTTGGGACGCATTTGCTTATCTTATACCTTATTTAATGCAGGCTACCTGTCACTCGGAAATTACGCCGAAAACGTGCTTTTGACAGGTTCAACCTGATCGCTAATCATCGTCTAGAATCATGTTGGCCTTCGTATATATACGCGGGTGTTGTTTCGGTTTAAACCTCCGAAGCGTTGATTATACAGACACCTTCCAGTCAACTCGCGTTAAAATGGACTGTATAACTTTATAAGAAATCGCGTATTATTATTTTTTTCCCATTTTGTTGGCGCTAGATGGCGTGGATCATCTTAACCCTTTATCTCCCGAGGCTAAAGTATTATTACAATAATGGAAATTTTTATAATACTTACTAATATTGGGTCAAGAAAAAATAAAAAAAATACCACAATGTCATCAGATGTTTATTTAATTAATTACAACTTGTCCATTAAAATGGACAATGGGTTTTTGGGAGTAAAAAAAAAATTTTGCAATATGATATTTTTTTTATTTAATACTTGAAATTAGCAATAAATGTTAAAAATTGTGCAAAATTATCTTCCAAATACATATTAATCTTGATTCATTCAACGCATTTAAGATATAAACCCACGTTCTAAAGAGTTACCGAGCGAGGTGGCGAAGTGGTTAGCATTCTCGCCTCGCATTCGGTAGACCCGGTTTCGATTCCCGTGTCGACTATCCTCCGTTGTGGTTTTTCATGGTTTCCCACAATCCCTGGAGGCGAATGCTGGGATAGCTCCTTTGATAAATCGGCCATGACTGTAATCCTTTCTAACAACCTCTGCCTTAACTAGGTGTAGGTTTTATCTTCGTTCCAGATTATAAGAATAAAATCAGTCATCAGCTAACAACATTTTCAAAATTTCGGATTTCAAATTTACCAACTAGAGTTTGGTACAACGTTACGAAATAACATTTTATTCTTGTTCACTTCCGTTTCTCGTTATTTGTCACTGACGAAAATTCAATTATTTTGCAAAAAAACGCAAAGTCAGGGAAGTTTAAAATGAAATTTTTATGGGAAACCTGTTATAAAAAAATCGGAGAATCGATATGGACGAAAAACTGCATCGATAATTCTTTAATTGTTTATTTGTACAGGGTTCCCCTAGACCTTAAAAACCTGGAAAAGTCATGGCGATCCAAAATTAATACTTCTACATGGTTTGCTCAGGACCAATTTTCCAAGTAGAAATTTGAAAAAATTTTCCTCGTTTTTAAAGTAGAAATTTGCATAATTTTCCACGTTTTCCTAGTACAAATATTCAAAATTCTCTAGGTTTTTCGAGTACAAATTTTCCACATTTCCCATAGACAAAATTGCGAAATTTCTTACTTTTTACGAGCACAAATTTTCCACATGTTCCGAACACAAAATTTTTCCATTTCAAAAAATATTAATTTTCCAAATTGTCGTTAGTAAATTTTAAAAAATAATTTCCAGTGTAAATTTGTCACTTTTAAACGTTGGCAATGGTCAGGGAAATTTTTGTTAAAACCTGGAAAATTTAGGGAAGTTCAAAAGGAAATTTTTTGGGGAACCCTGTGGAAGTAATTAATGACGTCATTTATCATAAAGTTTATTTTAATTTTTTGTTTAGACAAGCTCCATATTTTTTCCCTCGAATTTTTAATTTTGGGATAAATTTTAAATCCTAAATTTTGAAAATGTTGTTAGCTGATGACTGATTTTATTCTTATTTGGAAAACTTAAGTAAAAGAAATGTTTTGAGAAAATGTTTAATTCATAGATTTCTGACAATTAAGATTAAAAATAAATAGCTGAAATATTGCTTAATTTTTTTTAACGATGCTCTCAATCAGAACCTCGAGTTTATTAATCTCATATTCCAGCAGTTGGGTTTAATTAAAAATTTAATTAAAACGTTTTACAATATAAAAATTATAGTTAGTCTTAATTTTTAATATATATAAAAAAATCAAAAATTTAACTTAGGCAGCTTTTCTGTTGAAATTTGTGAAATCTTATGAAAATATGAAAGTCAGGATCTTTGTTTTTTTGATTCGTTATTTGTACGATTTTCTCAGACTTATGTTCAAGAAAAGTTTAAAGAAAAAAGTGTCACGTTTTTTAAAGTCTTTAACACCTGTATTTAAAAAAATTCCATTCTAGTACAAGACATTTTCAACATTTGTTTTTAAAAAAAAAATAATTGCTAATATGTTTATTTACTCATTTATATTAAAATACTGCTATAATTTGTAAATTTTACAATCAACGAATCAATCATCTTCAAGTAACTACTGTATGTAGTTTAATTAAAAAAAAAATATGAAAATAAAAACAAGCAACGATCAAGAATCGAACCCAGGTCACTTAATTTGCAGTATAGCATTCTAACACTATACACCACCAATGCTTAACGGTTTCTGCAAAAATTAGAAACTTTCTAACATGTTTCATAAAGTAAAGTAAAATTAAGTGTAGTTAATTAAAATTTCAGCATCAGAATTTAATCAAACGTAAACAAACAATCGCAATTTTCAGTAGGATATTGTTATTTTTTTAAGTTATTTAAAACTCAGTTTTGATACGTTAAAAATGTCCAATTCTTACAAATCATTTACAACAAGGTTTCCCCAGAAATTTCCTTTTTAACTTCCTAGACTTTTTAAGGTTTAAAAAAACCAATCCCTTAACAACGACAACGTGAAAAATTAACATAAACTTGTATTTTCCTAAAATTGACACTGAAAAATATATTTTTTTAAATTTACTAACGACAATTTTTAAAAAGAAACGTAAATTTTTTTAACAATTAAAAAAAAATTAAGTGGAATTTAAAATTTTCACATTTTAAAAAAATGTGAAAATTTTGAATTCGGAAAATTTGGAAAATTTGTACTCGGAAAACCTGGAGAATTTTGCTAATTTCTACTCGGAAAAAAGGCCCTCAGCTAACCATGTAGAAGTATTATTTTGGATCGCCATGAATGCGTTAAATTTTCCTGACTTTTTCAAAACAAGCAATTCTTTCCTGACTTTGCTTTTTTTTGCAAAATGAGAGAATTGTCGTCAGTGACCAACAACGAGAAACTGAAGGGTTTCCAACGAAACCCTACACGTTATTTAATGCACAGGTTGTAAGAAACGACTACAGTCATGGCCGATTTATTAAAGGAACTATCCCGGCATTCGCCTCACAGGATTGTGGGAAACCATGAAAAGCCACAACAGAGGATAGCCGTCGATTAGCCGACACGGGAATCGAACCCGGGTCTACCGAATGCGAGGCGAGAATGCTGACCACTCACCCACCTCGCTAGGTACTACTTTAAAACGTGGGTTCATATCTTAAATGCTTTAAATGAATATATTTTGCAAGATTTTTGACATTTTCTGAATACAATTTTAGTTGTGCATGGTTGTTCAATTTTCAACAATTTTGCGAATGTTAACAAAATTATTTAGAAGTGAATTTTTTTTTAGAAGACAATTTTGCACAATTTTTAACATTTTTTGCCAAATTTTCAACATTTTTTTACAACTTGCAACATATTGTCAAATTTTCAACTTTTCTGAAGACAATTTCGCGAATGTTTTCTTAAATATTTAGAAGACAATTTTGCACCATATTCAACATAATTTGCTAAATCTACAACATTTTCTGAGTACAATTTTGCAAATTTTTTCACAAATTTTGTACAATTTACAACAATTTTGCGAATGTTTACGAAATTATTTAAAGGACAATTTTGCATAATTTTCAACATTTTTTTATAACTTTCAACATATTGTTTTGCACATGTTTTCACAAATATTCATAAAACAATTTTTTTCAAATTTTAAACATTTTCTGAGGATAATTTTGCACATGTTTCTTTAAATATCTAGAAGACAATTTCGCACAATTTTCAGCATATTTTGCCAAATTTTCAAAAATTTCTAAATACAATTTTGCGAATGTTATCACAATTACTAAAAGACCATTTTGCGAAACTTTTAGCATATTTTACCAAATTTTAAACATTTTTTGAGGACAATTTTGCAAATTATCTTAACCCATTTAAACAAACTTTAATTGAAATGTTCTTAACAAACTTCATCTCTAATTTAAATTCTATAAAATTAGACATACGTTCGAGAAGTTTTAAAAAAATTAATAGCTTCTCACTTACATTTTCTCACAATCTTGTACAATTTTTGTTATTTATATTCTCGTAAAAAATCTTATCGACATTAGCTATGTAAAATGAAAGAAAAAAACCACATATAATTATTTTACAAATTTATGTTCAAATAATGCTCTAATTTGTATATTTTACGATCATAAAATGAAATTTTTCTAAGTAACTTATTATAAAATTCAATAAAATTGTGTCAGTGTATACGACTAAAATAACCCAGCAATGATTTTATATTAAACAAACTGACGTCTTTGGGTGAGAGCACGCTGCCACCTACTTTTCCGTAACTTATTTCATGTTGTTGTCAGCCTCAATTATTTCAGCCTCGGGTGCGCAAATTGACCCTGGTATCTGCGTGATGATCAGGGTTCTTGGTGGCGCCACGGCATGCCTTGTACAAGGTCATACATGCCGCGTTAAACCTTGCACTGTAGTTGCACATGCGCATTAGCATTTCACGATGAGTGAAGGACACGTTATTACGGAATAGGC
>JAQGAO010007603.1:0-11151 GCA_034697705.1 Ommatoiulus sabulosus
TTTCGCCGGCGACCATTTGTCCGGGACCCACGGATCACCTATTTAATAAAAAAAAACTTCATCTATAGGCATTCCGTTAAAATGTGATATTCTGCATCTTCAAGTGGTTGGATTTTATGAATTTATAAAAGTTGAATTTTCACGTGACAAAGTGAGTCCAAGATGGCCGCCTACAGTTCACCTCGTTGACACTAAAAGCTCGATCCTCGCGAGTCAAATCCGAACCGATCGTTACATTTCGCATCGGATATTTCCGTTGTTATCACCGATTAAATAGGGAGCAAAGTGCTGCCAACCATTATGATTGGATAATTAATGCTTGATCAAGAGGAAAATTCCAGTAGCGTGGCAGCGCGGAGGCTATTCCTTATTTTCCCCGTTGTCTTGACCTAATATATTATCGACGGCTAATGGAGTGCGCGCAAGAATTATATGCGATCTTGGAATCCATTATTAATATGGGAATTACGAAATCAGTCATTAAGAGAGGATCAAGTAGGATAAACAAAATGCGAGGGGAAGAGGGGATGACGGGTGACATCGTTGACGTCAGAACCTTCCATAATACTAAATTACGTGGTCTGGCGTGCTGAAAGACTCGCCAAATTAAATGGCAGGACTAAGTTGCTAATTGTAATTTGGAAGCTTTAAAAAATGAACGGATCCGTAAGCTGCTTAAATACACATTAGTGGTTTACGCATTAACTATTGTCCAATTTTAGCCATCAGCGTGTACAAAATGAAATTGGGTTGAAGCATGAACTTCGATGGAAAGCGCTATCTACGTTAGGGGCCGAGCGCCTCTGAAAGGCAACATCCGTTGGATATGAAAACTTTTCGAAGATATAGTTTTAGCTATAAAATTAAATACTTTAAATAATACATTTTGTTTATAGGTGGTTTTAAATTTTCCACGCATTTACATGTATATAAAGAATATATACATATTTTGAAGTTCAAGATGGCGGTTCGATATGTCATGAACGGTAAACAGTGCGTGACAACTGCTGTTACAGGAATTGTTTTCACTTTAACGCGCGATGCCATTGATGCTTGTCACCTGTTTACATTAAAGAGGCAACCTGGGATACAAGTCAGGGCGTGAAAAAAATATTTTTCTCTTTACAAATCCAAAACGTTTTGAACGCCACAAGTGGAAAATTCCACATCTACTCCCTCAAGATTCAACGAGGAATTTTGTTTCATGCATAACATTACTAAAGATGTTTTATGAAGTTACTTCCAGGGCTATGCGTGTGAGATGTATTCATTATTATTATGTAGCCACATTTATTAAACACAAATTTCGTGTTTAAGACTATGGTTCCATCGATCCCCAAGATAGTTCATTATGATTATATGCAAATATTCCAAAATCCGAAAAAACGCATGCAGGCAACTGCCGTGCCACCTAGATTGTTACAGTTATTGCGAACAGATTTTTACCGTGCATGTGCCTTTACATACAAGATACCTTCAACTGACCTTCCCTACCTAACATACAGTATATGGGGTGGGTCAAGAGTTTTTACCGCTAAAATGACAAGTATATTTCCTAAGGAAAAGAAAAATTAATTGTGAACTTACGATATTTGTTTCAATTAAAACCAGCTAATAAGATCATTGTATACGTCCCTGGTCTTCTGCGGATATAACTCTACCACCGGTTTTCAGTTTATCATTACTTACCCTCAAGTTAATAATTTTATAATTCTCATGCAGCTATGTTCTGTTGGGCCATGCAAGTCAGATCGTATTTCGCCAACGGCGAGTCAATTTTGCGTCTAATAATTTATAAATGAAGAAATCATCAATTCTTCCATCTAAATAAATGTATCTCCTCCAGGCAAGGAATCAATTTCTGCATCTCGCGTCCTGACATCCCCATCAACAATCTCCCCACTCTGAAATGAGTTGCGTGTCGAGTGGACGGCCACGTGCGTGCATTTGGATTAAAATTGTGTCATATGATCCTATTCCCCCAGGGGCGACGTCATCAACCCCCTCGCAACGCACGCGGAACAAGCAACCGATGGAGCCTCGGGTCAGTAATCAGGAAGACTCGAGTCTTGACAGGTCTTCGAGATCTTTCAGGTTTTCAATCTCGTTGACATGGAGTTTGGTTACGAAGAGCCGACTTTGCAGGTACGGAGACCGTTGTGCTTTTGACTCGACAGATGGTGCTACTTGTTGCTCATGATTACGCTGTGGCAAACATTTACTCTTCGAACCGGACAACTTACCAAATTGTTGTTTTTTCTTTTACATTTTTTTCCAGCTCCAGATCGTGATTGGCAAAAGCTCTGGAGAGCAGTTGGTTGACCGAGCGGACATCTCGGTGACGGCGGTGGCCACGCCCATTAGCATTGCCGCTGGATCCAGGCGATTACCTCCTTTGCAAGGTAACTAAGAGCTGATGGCGTCACGGGTCAATGTGATGATGTCATGTTTGCCGAAACGAGCGGGGATCATGACGTCATGACAGCCCTTGCGAGGGACGCGGAAATGACGGAATAAATTAGGTCAAATAAACTTGTACATGTATTCTGATAAACTAGCGTAATTTCCGATGATCTATGCAGAAAAGTTTACTGTATATTGTATGGCACTGTAAGACAACATGCACATGGTCAGATCCATAACAATGGAGTTAATTATGCATGGCGATCAGTATGAACAATTTTTGAGAATTAAGATCATATGATATAATCACACTTTTAATGGGTTTCAGAGGGAGGGCTCATGTACAATGAAAGCCGCTTAATTCGATCACGTTGGTTCCAGTGATTTTGATCGAAATAAGCGATGAATTTCAAAAAAACACGCTAAACATTATCAAAATAATTTCCGCTGTGTTTTAAAAATAGATATATTGCATATATAAGCATATATGCTTAAAATATTTGTTTTTTTAAAAAAAGTTTTAAATATAGTGTTTGATGATGCCCGATCCTTTCTGCAACGGCTGGAATTTCGTGTTCTAAATAACGCAGAAAGTCCATCTGAGTACGGTCGCTGATTCAATAATGCTTTGATGCACGTTTGTACGTTGTCCAAACGTGTCCGTGCTTGTATGAAAGCTGCCTAAAATTGTTTCACGTGTTTGCGTTATGTAGAAATGTGACAATTTTATCAAATTAATCGATGATATTATCCAATTAAGCGGCTTTTGTACTCGTATTGCGGTTTAGGAAAAAATCCGTTCGGAAAGTTTTGATCGAATAAAATGGCTGATCGGATTAAGCGTGATCGAATTAAGTGGCTTTCATTGTACATTAATGTCATTTTCGAAAAGCAATTCCTCAGATGACGTTACGATAGACTGAAGCACTTTTCCTATAAAGACCCAATTGACGTCATCCTCTTTGAATACAGGTGTTCACGTGCAGAATCTGAGTCCGCCCTCACCGAGGATGAGCATGACCCGCCTGACACCCAGCCCGCGACCCGGGTTCAGCCCCGTGGGCTCCAGATACCACGCGCAGTGCTACCGCACGCCCAGCCCGAGGTCGAAGTTAAGGGGGCGAGGAAGCAACCAGTATCGCCCCCGTCAGGAAACTCATCATCAGATGTTCTTTGGTCCCAACGATGAAAACATCATGGTGACTGGTGAGTTATCATTGTTTTCTTTACAAGGTGTCGTTGCTGCAGAAAATTGATACACCGGACATGCATAACTTGGATCAATTTTTCATTTGAATTGTCTTAACTGACTATCTCTGCAACTTAAGATTTGCACAATGATGTCAGATTTTATGACTGTAGAACAAAGTGACAACCCAAAATTGGACGTACCCAGAGTTTTATCACGACCTCTTGTTTCGAGAAATCCACAGCATTTTTCACTTCTATTTTTTCTTGTCCCCTGCGTTTTTTTCTACAAATAATTATTGAAAATATTTAGTTTTGTGCCAAAAAAAATATCTAAAATTCTTCACAGAGAATAGACTACATGTACCTTAAAACTGAGATATTTAGAAAACTAATTTTCCAGATGGCAGTAATTCAAGATGTAGTTCTATTTTCACCTAAAAATGTTATCTGTTATTAAAAAAATGCACGTCTGACTTTGAATGATGCTAAACTATTCGAACTATTTCATGGCGTATGATTCCATCACGTGTAGAAATCACCAATAAAATGGGAGCACTCAAACAGAAACTTTGCAAATCGCGCTTTGGCAGTCGTGAATTCAAGCGTGCAAAAGGAATTGGTTTGAAAATAACGATAACTTCGTTTGATTTTTTTTAAACCAATTAGCGTGTCGATTTCGCACACTGCAAAAGTGCGATTCACAAAGCTGCTGTCTTAGTACCCCAATTGAAATCCAATTCTGCACAGCAAGGTTTTAACATTTCCCCATCGACTCAGTTTCATTTTTAGCCGTTGTTTTAGGGAGAAAAAAGCGTTTTGAGAGACGATTAACGTTTCGAATTAATAAATGGGGACATTTCAGTTGGGTTTCCAGCAGCAGCTGCGGGTGAAATGGATCGTCTAATCCAGAGGATGAAAATCGGGCAGTTATGTTCGCTGTTTTTTAAGTCAGGATTGTCTTAGTTTTTACCATTAGCCATTTCCTTTGTGACCGTCTTAAGAAGGGAATAAAGTGCGGCTTTGGAATGGGTTCGTATAATAATAAACAGCTTGCTCGATTATCTGGTGCATTGGTACGTGCAAACGCTCGTGAAGGTTTAGAAAGTCACATGGTTGGTTTTTTTTACCAGCCAAGCGTGCTCTACGTGATCTGATTTCCCCCCGAATCTGGATCTGGGGTTATTTTTTTCCAATTAAATTAACCCCGAGGCTGCCGTCAACCTTTTGATTCTCCTCCCTCCTCATTGTCACGAGGCGAGTCCCGACTCTGCCTAAGACTTTTAATCTCTTCTAATTCACTGGCCTATGAAATGGGCTTAACGCGACACGACGCTTGGCCCACAATGCACTCGGGGAGAGAAATGTCCCGGAAATTGGATTCTTGCTTCCGGATGTTGCTAAGGGTGAACGTTTGTTTACCCCTGTTTTTCGCGCCGTCTCGCGGGACGGTGCGAGAAACGACGAAACTCGGGCGCCCCTTGGCGGCCAGCGTGAGATAATGGGATTTTTAATGGAGTGATTGGATTAGATTCGCCTAATAGGACCCCCCCTATTTAGCAGGCAAACCCTAATAGCATTCGTGTTGTGTTGGTTTGCCGAACTTCGTAAAGCGCTGTTGGCCCTTTTCGTCTAACTTCGTTCATTTCTTAAGCCCTGTGAAAAATGATGCATGTATGAATTATGAATTTTATAGAAAATAAGCGCAGGTTGAGCATTGCAAATCCGAAATTCTCCAAAATCCGAAACCTTTTTCTGATGGTTCAATGTAAACAAACTTGTAACTGTTCGTAGCAGGGTTTAATCAACAAAAACAAATGAGATTCGCGGCGCTAAGGCGCAGATAACCCGTGAATTTTATGGCTTATTATGCGGTTCACTAACTAGGCTTATATAATTCTTACGGAATTGACCGTTTAGCTGAGCAGACCAACGTTGCGTGATCCTCAAGAACTAGCTGATGTTGACAAGGGACGTTTTACTTGTTGACTTTTATGTGTCACGTCCGTAAATACTAGCCACTAGGTGGTGGAAGTGGTCTTATCTTTACTCCGCGTTTTAAAAATTCATAATCGTAGAATACGCAGAAGCGATGTACCGAAAAAGCGCGATGTTTACGCTATGAAAGTCAAAAGGTAAAGCGCCGTTGGTTAACATAGGCTAGTTCTTGAGGATCTCACGAGGTGAGCCTGCTTAGTCGAAACGAAAACTCTTAAATATGTAAACGTAAGAATAATGAAAATTGAAAAGGAGAGGAATGCCCTTACCAAGCTGCAGTGCCTCACTATATGGCGGCCTCAGCCTTCATGCCATGACTGCCACGTGCTGGTGCAACTTATCTCCATATGAAAGATAAACAAATGTCGTCTTTGAAACCTAAAAAACACCTCCGGTGCCAATTAGAGTACTACTAGTGGTAGAAGAAATGTAGCTGGAAATGTCATTACTTTGCACGTTTCCAGAAATGTAAAACATCTTGGTTTCATCCACCAGCATTATAGTTTGAAATTTTAATACACTTTTTTTTTCAAAAAAAAGTGGAGCACTTGAAAACTGAGAGATCGCCCCATTTGCAGCATCATTTAATCTCAAAAGGATTTAGAAAATTGAATGTCTTAAAAGAAGATCCCGAGTTGATCGCCGTGTCGCAAAATTCGCTTGATCTGCCATCTTGTTGCTGGATTCGTTGCCCTCTCTGGCAGATGACGTCACGTGCAACCTATCGGTAGCATTGTCCGGTTGTAAGAGGAATAGCGAGAGGTTTATCATTAGTGCCACGTGTTTTTATCATCACGAATACGCCAGCGTTGACCAGCCATTCCGTTAGGGGTCGCTAGTTGCCACGGTGAGTTGCCATAGGTTTGCGTTGAGTTGCCATGGCGCATTTATTGCCGTAGATCTTGAGGCAATAAATTTCAGCGTGTTGATATTTCAATAACGTTTCGCTCGATTTAATAATCTCTCTGGTTTCGCGCGGACGATCGTGTTTTTTTATTTTAGCATTTTTATTTAATATACGTTTTTATTAGCATCTTCCCTCCAATCCCATTTCCTACCTTAAGAGTACTGTATATACTTATGTATACAGTATATTCTCGTCTATGTATAATTCGGAAACAATCTGTTGCTATGGCGATGCTTTTCATTTTGTCAACCCAAATCGTTCAATTAAAGCCGCACAAATGGCGAGGAGACGAAATCTCATTAAAATTATCGACCCGAGTCAACATTTCTTCTTAGATAAATCTAATAAAAATTCAGCCGGTGTCCTCTTGCTTTCTACGCACCCTTACTTTGATTTCATTTGCGTTCCTCTCGCCATTTTTCGTAGATTTTTTGACTTTTTTTAAGGATGGAATTCGTAAAATGTGATTAAGACTTGCATAACTACGCGTTAATGGTCCGAAGACTATAATTATAACGATACAAAGCGGTATTAGTAAGCGTGAGGTTATGTTGTTGTAAAGTTAAAAATTTCAAACTTTTGGAAAATGAAACAAAACTTTTTGACGATAATTGGACGATCGTTCGTCGTGGCGCGATGCGTATTTTTTCGGTGGATAAAGCATCCAACGGTGTTTTTAATGTGGAATTTGAACATCGTTTCAACAACTCTGCTTTAGCTCAAGTAGTATGCAAAACATTTCGGAAATTGTTAGCTAGGAAATTTCTTCTTTTAAAATTTGATTCATCGCGTTTGAAATTGCACGTGAAGTCATGGTTGGCGGTGAAATTAACTTAATAGGAACGTTTTAATGAATTTTAGCGAAAAGTCAATATTTGTCGCAAAAAAACTTAAACATTTAGTTCCGGGAAATTCACTAATTTGTATGGAATAGTGCTTACACCCATACTGCATCTATTCACAGTTGAGGATTACCCTATACTATATTTGCACGAACGGTGGTTTTCGGATTTTCCTCTCGAGTATAGTTTTCTAGCTACCGTATCACATTTTTGCATAATTTCTCCATCGTTGATCACAACGATGGCCGAAAACCCTCCTCACTCCCTGTGGTGCATCGTGTCTCAATAAAAGCTGGGTATTGCAAAAGGCAAGGCAGCATCTGCGTCCAAATGGCATCGAGCACATTATTCGCAAGTTGAAAACTCTTCCTGTACTGGAAACCTTTTAGCGAACTATACGTGAGGCAAGGGGGCTGACTTATTATAGACGAATCTAAAGCCTCCATTTATATATATACTGTTTAGGTTCTACCAGCATGACAACATCCATCGCCAAAAACGTTTCCTTTGATTGCCAAATTGAATGGCTGCGTGCCTTTGTGGCTATACGTTTCCTATACAGTTTGAATACCCGGCATTCGTCTAAAAATAAATCCCATTTTATGAGCGGGTGGCTTCCTGGTCTCGTGCGTTGCACTTCCGCCGCGCTGTTTCGAAGATTTTTGGAATTTCCGAGATTTCTAAGGCTCGAGCGGAAATCTGAGAAACCGAGTCTCGGGAAGCTAATCGCGGTTAGCATTGTTGCGAAGTCGATGTGGAATTTCGAAAGAAACGCACTTGCAAAAGTGAAAAGTACTTGAAAAACTTCACCAATGAAGAAATCGTTCCGTTTGCTTTTTTTGTCTTATAAATGTCCAATAACGGTATCATGGGAAATGATTTTCTAGGTCAAGTGGATAAGTTTATAAGGCAGGATGGGCAAAAAGTCATTTCTAAGACAAACTACTTCCTTTATGGATGATTCATGGCAAACAAATTTAATATTCGCATGTTATGTTAAACAGGATGTTTCTAAAGTCACTATCCATTGCTGTGAAAAATACCTTTTGTGTTGCAAATGAATAAAACACCACATGTTAATACAATTGCACATGCCCCCCTTGCATATCAATGCACAAATCCCACCGTAGGCTTGCTTCTCCAAACAACCGAATGGGAAACACTAAAGCCCCTGCTTAGTCTCCCTGTTGATGCATGAGGACTATGATTGATTGTGTCCACGATGGCTCGCGAAGCTTCTGTTGATACTGGAGGTCGACCACTACATATCTGATCATGAACACTCCCTGTCCGTGGAAATTTGTTTACCAAAGATCGGATTGCTGCTCTTGTTGAAGGTGTTTTTCGGAATTTTTTTTAGTAAACTGGTGGCTCACCTCTTCATAGGTTAAACCAAGCAGACGTGCTTCAACTCTTGATATTCTTTCTTAAGCAATCAGGAGTCATAAAACGTAGAAGAGAGCATGTTTATTACATTTATTCACAGAAATGGATAGTAACTTTAGAGACATCCTATATTTGCCAATATCATTTTCTGAATTTATCCACCGGATGTGATGAGATCAACTATATAGACGGGCAGACTGGTGTGTTATCAGATGCCATTTCCTATTATAATCCTAATTCATCCTAAAAAAAATGAAGAAAAATGTTCGAAAGTTAGGAAAAGTGCTTGCAATTTTGGAAAATTTCGCACACATTACTATAATTACAAGGAAGAAATTTGTACAACACAAAAACAATATCAAAAATGTTTAAAAAAATTCAAACTGATACCTTTCTATATCTTTAATTGGCTTCCACATTGGACAACATCCGTGGAGATAATCCATGGAAAATATGCCTTTTTAAGTTAGTTCTTTAAGCCTTTATTTGAAATGCTTTTCCCAACAATAGCGGAATTTCCCATCATAATATATTTACCTTCAGTAAATAAAAAATGTAAACAAAATCACCATATTTCAGTGTGTTCATAGTTAAAATAAATAAATTTTTGGTGCTCATTGTTAGTAAACATGCATATACATATTAATCTTAAATCTAATGAAAAGTGCTGAAATACGTACGTACAATGTAATGCCGTTGGTTACTAAATTTTTTAATTTTTCTTAACATTGCACACCACTCTGTCCTGCCCGAGTGTGCTTAAAAGCGTATACATTTGACTCGTCTTTGCTCAATGTTACGCTAGGAATGTACTTAGAAGCCACTTTGGATTTCGCATCGTAAATGGGACCATCGCATCGTTCGCCCTCTGGCGGATGGCGTCCCGAGCACCCTATCAAAATGCGTTTTATTTTCATTAAGTTGACGAGCCATCTCGAGTCGTCTTCACTCGTGAAGCTGGGCAAATATATCGGAATGTTCGGAGTGACTTTTCCATTTTCTTCGAACCTGCCGAGCGAAGTGCTTTCTCAAGTGGTTTTCGAGGAGTGAATCGGAGCGAGCTAAATCCTCTCCGAAAATATTGACGTTTGGCACGATTTAGACAAACGCTTTCGTCTCGGCTTTTCTCTTTTGTTTGACTCCCGGAAGTGCGCGTAACCCTTTCCTTTCCTTTGGTAACTCCCCCTGAAAATCGGTGACGAGGGTTTATTGATCCGTTAAAAGTAAACTATTCATGGCTTGCGTGGTGTTTTTACATTCATTTCTGCGTGTCACGGAGCGACCTCTGCTGTCTGCATTTATGAAATGGTGAATGCGTCAATGCTGAATGAAGTCGAGTCGCGTCTTGACCTGACCGGAAATTCAGTCAAGTTGTCCATTGAGAATTCGGTTTTAGACTTTCCACTTATATATTTCTATTCAGAATAAAAATAATTATTCCATCTGCATGATCAAATCGCTAAAGCAAGTATTAAGTTTGTAGAACCTTCATAATATTTGTGTTGGTCAATGCATGGGAGAGGAACGTCGAGGCTTGCACCACGAGATGGCGCTGAAGGAGTATGAGTCGAACTATAGCTTCCTTTGCTTCCTTGAAATATACATGTAGCATATTGTCGGGTCTTATTGCTTTCGTCATTGCCGTAGAAATGAAAACTTGTACAAATGCAAAAAAATGTAATTACTTTCTGAGTCGACTGCCGTTTTTATAAGAAAATTCGGTCGAATTTTACAAAGTTTATACATTTCGAGATAATTCATACATGTATAAAACATAGTGCAGAGTTTTTTTTTTACTCAGTGCGTGTAATGTTTATTTCGTGGAAGCATCATTTCGAAAATTGAGGTTTTAAATGAAAACCATTTTTATGAATTCGTGATTTCACTGTAGAACAACCAAGTAGGCATTTGTTTGATTTAGCTTAATTTCAGAGGACATTTAAAAAACATATATTTTAAAATATTTCCTTCTAATTCTTGATCATACACAAACATTTGCCATTGAGTACCTCGCGTTCGATTTTTTTTTTTAAAATTACAAATAAAATAAATTAGGCTACACTTAGTTTACTAACTGTAAGTCGCCGTCATGTTGGCGCTGGCGGCATTATTGCAGTTTCGCCACCATTGCGATTCCTTTTGTAAATTAATGTGATCTATTTTTTATTTTTAATAAAATTTATACAATGTACCATATATTTTTTGGTTTGTGTTCGTGTTTTATCAAGAATAATAAAGAAACCCTTGAAACCATTCTTTTGAAATGTCGTTTGAAAGAAGTACAATGTACTATTGGTAGACACAACATAACATTTCAAGTTCTTAATTAGAGAAGTTGTAATTTTGCTGCTTATGGGTGAGAGCACGTTGGCATTTATTCATGTGATTTGTTTACTTATTTTGAACCAGTGTCGCGTAGTGGTATTG
>JAQGAO010007604.1:0-11149 GCA_034697705.1 Ommatoiulus sabulosus
GGCGCTGCGAGCGCTAATTTGAAAAATCGTCTAAGGAAAATGGCCGAGTGAGCATACTGATTCATTCGTATACTGTGTTTTGAACCAAGGCTTGACTTAGCTTTAGGGTGTGAAACATCTCCAGTACCCCCAGGCCCATTTTAAAACTGACCAATGTTTGACCTACTTGGGGTACAAGGGGCATAATTTTTTGTTATTTTAGGAATAGACGTTTTACATGTATGTTAGGGAAATGTCGGAGTGGCAACCTGGTCGCACATTTCGACCGAATTTTTTCTTTTAAACAAATTCAAATTTTGGGATTATTGTTTGCAATAACTATGCATAATAACGATGGAATCTTTGTTATTCTTGTAACAATAACAACATGATATATTGAGGTATAATACATCGAGGGCAAGTCTGAGCTTTTTGCCCATTTCACTAACGAACGCAGTATCTTGAAAACTAAATGCAGCGGGAGAAATGACTTTTCGAACTCCTGCTCCAAAATTGCATTGATGGTCAGTGACTCAGGGAAGGTCTAAGAGTTCACCTAGCAGACACTTTGTGCAACTCCCGTTGGAATAGGGTTAAACAAAATGATTAAATCAAAATATAACGGATGATGGTATGTACTGGACAAATTGAAAGTCCCCCGAGGAGGGACAATTGCCATTTTTTAAAAATATCGGCCGATAATACTGAACAATAATCCAAAAGTTTCAGTATTTCACCCATAGGATTTCATAGGCTCCGCCCACCGCGGCCATTGAACCCACCCTCTTAAAAACATACGTTTTAGCTGATCCCATGATTTCCAAATTGTTGACAGGGTAGATTGATTAATTCCCGAGTCCGGACAAATGTCGGCATTTTTGCTCCACCTTCCAAACATTATATAAGGTTTACTTTATCCTCGACAGAGTGCACACCGTTTTTTTACACTACCTGTAGATGCCATTTCCAATTTGTGCATAACAAAGTACAGTACTGTATTTATACAAAGAACTATACGCTATACATGTACACCCACTCCGGTTAGCAAGTGAAAAGTGAATGTGAGAACCTAGAAAGAAAACGTGATCAGAGAATCCAGAGTGTGGAAACTTCTTCACACACCCCCTTCATCATTATAGTCGATCCCATATAACATTAACAGGGAAAACCCCTGTTTTACATACACTCTTAGGGGAAACCATCATTATAGCCAATGCATATACCAAAACCCCCATTGCAAAATGCAGATTATTGTTATAACCAGCATCACAATACCTGGAAAATTTTACATGTACTCCTATAGGAAACCGAACTTCCTTTGCTTTTTACATCATAATATCCGACCTATCGTTCTATCCGACATTGTCATTAGTGGATTTTACTGTATTTGGCTTAGAAAATGTTGTGCAGGTAGTTCACCACTGATTGACTCGCCACCTGGTGGCTTATTTCGAAATCAAAGGATGTGGGCATTAACATACATGTATCTGTCAAAAATTTGGAATGAATCAAATTCCCGCAAAACGAAATGGAGCATAATGCTCACCGGTTCAGTCTTATTCAAAGAATTGTTCCGTAATTAGCAGCGCCACCTACAACCAGTGGCGGATGGTCCACTTTTTCAAGTACTGCACATCTAAGAAAAATCCTTGCATGATCTGCTTACACACGCCACTTTTTCCAAATTAAAAGCTCGCAGTAGACTCAACTGTGGGTCGAATTAAAGAATATAAAAGCTGCCACGTGCAAAAGATATAACGCTAATAAAATGACAACGCTCAAAACAGAGTAATTTAAATTGGTTTTCAATTTATATATTACTCGTCAAAAGACGACTTCTCCATATTACAGCAAATACTTTTAAGGAAAAAAGTTCCCCGTTCTCACAACTCGTTATTTAAATTTAGCAAGAATTTAATCAGTAAACTATCTTTGGGGAAAATGAGTACACCGTTAAAATGTAATTGACCCTTTTTCTAATCAGATCCTTTTGCGGATTTCTAAGGAGCTATTAAAAGGCCTTTAACGACGCTCAGGCCTCCAGCTCTACATAGAACGGCGCTGAAAGCGCATAGATAAGTTGCACATGACGTAGCCATGACTAATTAGATTAGGCCTATCTTACGGCGGAAATTATATTGTCATTATTAAATTATAACTATGAGTGCAATAATCCCTAACATGTTACCTTGATTTTTCGTGTAATTCTTCCTGGTTTTTTTCTGTAAGTTTCAACAGATTCGCCGTAATATAGGCCTAATCGAATTACTACTGTATACACGAGCAGATGGCGAATGCTGGCTATGTCATGTGCAACTTATCTATGTGCTGAAATCGCCAGAGCGTCGTTAAAGGCCTTTTAATAATTCCTTAAATCCGCAAGAGGATCTGATTAGGAAAAGGGTCAATTGAGACAAAGCCATTCGACAGAACAAAAGACTGGGAAGGGATTACCTGGTGGCACGTCTCTCGAATATGCATTAATTCGTCATAAAATATCCCCCTAGCCACTTTCTTGCATTAAAAAGTGATTTTTTAAATTAACTGCATATATGAATTCGCACTTTATGACTAGGAAAAACCAATTATATTAAGACATCTTCTAGAGGGTTGGCAAAATTTGGGGAATTACAAAGTAAACACGTAGGACATGTCGAAATCATTGTAGTGTACGCATCGAACCGAACGCATGGCCGCAGTACATCACGCAGTTGTCACAATCACAGCATAACTTGGACTGTGCCTATAAAACGACAAAGTTTCATTTCAGCTAGAATTTGCAGTAAATAAAAACAAAACATTCCATTAAAATGATGGAATGATAATAGGTACATCAGACCCAAAGTATGCCTATAACCGGTTTGTCTGAGCAAACCAATTCCTGAAGCATTTTTTAAAGTTCTTACCTATTTCCGAAATTTTTTCTCCATTCGTCACGACAACATCTGTTCCTCGCCGACTTTTTCCATGCTCTTGGATGCCCTGTCGCCATTGTCGTTTCTCATGTCCACGTCAATCGCATCAGACGTCCTCTGTACAGGTGGTGCAGGTGTTTCGACCTCAGTAACTGGCACGTGAGCTGTGGTTGCGGCAGCAGATCGGTCATTACTGGCATTGGCTTGAGGCAGAACAGTAGCAGCAAAGGAATTATTCGGAGTGACTGCCGCACTATTGCAAGTTGAGGTGGAAGGGTGGTTGCCATCGCCACCGGCTATTGGGCCTGATACACCATTAGGGCCTTGGTGAATCATGAGCTGAGGGCCTCCCCCGTAAATGTTTAGGAAGAAACGCCAAGATTCTTCGGAAAATGGTGCATAATCAGAACCTACACAAAATGACATTACTCAGCTTATGAACATCAAAAAACATCATTCACCCTTAAAATCGATGTTGGGAATGGCGTTTCAGGCATACCGTGCTTCAAGACAAATTGTCCATTTTTGTTTATCGCAATGCTGCTGTTGTCGATAGGTCCTGGAGGGTCTGTGCAACAATTGAAAAACGAGAAATATGTTCTTTATGAAAAAAAACCTAGATGGTTATTGATGCCGTTTACTGTATTGCAATTTAAAAATATCGATGGTTTTCTTGCATATTTAATAAATCGCTCATGAAAAAAAGTTCGAGAATCAGCTTTACCGTTTTCTTTTCCTTTCACAAAACACTCCCATGTACGGAACCAGTTCATGCTAATCAGGTAAATATACGTGGAGGAATCTTGTGCCATGAACTCATGCTGCAGCTGCAAAAAGATAAAACTTGTGAAGCATCAAATGTTCGTTAAGCAGAAAACCTGAAACACCAAGCCAAGATTTTTGCGCTTACACGTAAAAATTCTTCCAGTTCCTGTTTTCTTCTGCTTTCTAGCAAATCTAGTTCATGTTGGCAAATTCCACACAAAAACAGGTGCGTACAAGGAGGGCCACCACGGAAGCTGCAGAACATTAAACAGATCAAACGACATTTGGTCAGATTAATTATTTGTAATGCAAGAACTGAACAACAAAATCACATTGCTTGCTTACGAATCATGGAGATATTCCCACACTCCTTGTGACAGAACAGTGCATAGTTCATCTACGTGGTTAACTTTGCTAGGAGGGACCCCTAAAATTGGCAAATTATGCAAAAAAAACCATTTAGACCAGGTAGCTGTCAACCAAACATCGGAAACCAGTTGTTATAAAAAAAATGACATAGAATAACTAGTAATAATTCGCTAGAGGAAAAGCTAGAGGCAATTTCGACAATGAATCCTCACCTCCGTGCGGACACAAAAAGTCGGAATTGTCGATGGGCCCGGGTTCGGCAAATGTGTTGAACTTGTTTACCCACTGCTTTGATATGTAAAATTGCATCAAGCTTGGCTGAATAGCAAAGAAACAGGTTATTAAAATAGTTTGCAATTGATGACTGAGGAATTTCACAATTTACGAGAAAGAAGTGCAGACCTCTCGCTTACTGATGTCCATTAATTCGGCCGCCCTCTGCCTTTTTTTCAACATCGCTTCCGATGCCTTCCTATCAAATTCACAGAAAAACGCTCAGCGATTAAAAATGAGGCAAAGTGCATAGAAACATTAATCAAAATCAATGCACAACCAACCTATAAAACAGAACGTAAGCCTCGCAATTGGCCACCGTTTGAGGATCCACTTCGGTCACGTACTGGTCGTCAAATTCGTACCATTGATCATTAATACAATTTAGTCCATAAGCAGTGTAATGGCCACCTGTTGCAAGGAATTTTAAACAATATTTCACTGAACAAGACCCAACAAGGCGTGCTTTATTACAATAATACAATCGTAATAAATGTCAATAAGTCAAACTTATTTTTGATCGAATTAACATCCCTCGAGGACAAAAAAAATTTAATTATGTTACACTCGAGCATAAAATAGGCACACTTACCGCCTGCTGTCCCGTGATGGCAAATGACTGCCACAAGATCATAAGTTGATACTGAAGAAGGACACTCTTTGTGTAAGAACGGCTGCATGTCCAGTCCCTCCAGCGGAAAGGACACATAACTGCTGATCTTGGAAGAGAACATGACCTCGTGGCGAAAACGCTTGAGGTGGATGCACAAAATCTAAAGTATAAAACATCGTGGAATTGTTACCTTCATCACTCAAAGACAAAAATGCAAGATGATAGGAATCACGGATCTTTGTTTTCGTTATTCGGTAACAAAACTGGTTTTAATTTGTAAATGCACATGCCAGTTTCAACCACAGCAAAATGGACCCATGCATTCCAGCCTCTACAGTCATTATTTTACCTCTGGCAAATACAGCACTTTCGAATATTTTATGCCATTTCGAAGCCTGAAAAAAGGTTCAAACGTGACATGAACAGATGATACATCAATGACTCGTTGTCTAAGCCATTCAAGGGAATAACTTACTTTTTGCACTTCTCACAGCTGTACATGTTGTCACCTTTCAGTTCGTCAGCAGAAAAGAAAGCAGCCAAGCAGTCCTGAAGGCTCACGGTAGGGCCCCAAAACCAACTTTGGAAGTAAGTAGTAGGTGTTAGATGCACATTTAAGCAAATATTAATAAAACTCGTCATTATGACAGACGCTACCTTTTCATCCAGTCGAACATCCAGCTGAGCCAGCCCTGATGACTGTAAACGTCAGTGCAAGTGCTGAGCGTGCCCTTTGATGGCGTACTTTGCGAGGCATGCAGCACGCCCAGGTACTCGCGGTTTGGAATGGGAAGAGACAAATCTTGGAAAGTTTCTTTTGTCGAGGAGACCTGTGAAGACACAACAAAGTGGCAATGCACTGCAAGGAAATGTGATATTGTGGTTGGTTAATGAGGTTCAACAACTATCAAGTGACTTCATATCATCCCGTGAATTCCAAAAAAACTTTAAAAATATGACATTAGTAAAAATAGCAGAATGGACAAACTGAAAAACTGTCAATTTAGAAACAACTGCACTGTCATATGCAAAAATTATAGCCTGGCTTAATTGGTTCAAACAATGACTCAGAAAAGAAAATATTCACTGGACAATTGGTAGTGCTAATGTAGCTTAATGAATTCACATTCAGTGCATTAAAATACATATTTTAAAGCAAGTTTGTTTGAGGTTTTTTTTTTGCAGATTACTTGTAGTTGTGGTTGGTTGCCAGTAAAATTCCTTTAACAACATTACCGAATAATTGAAGTTTGGATATGGTCTGCATTAAGATATTATTGGGTGGATGTTAACAACATAATACATATTGCATGCATTTGACATTGTATTATCGGTGCTCAGCAATGACGTCAATTAGTTGCATTTGACGAAGGCTGAATACGTGTATTGAGTGTCTGATTTTCCTTTTTTGTACACGATTCAATGGTAGTTTCATTTTTAACTGATATTTAAAAGTGAAATTTTCAGTACTAGCCAAACTTATTTGTCTAGCATCTGTAATCATGATTTCAACACAATTTCCAACCCAGAAATCCCACATCCATTGTAATTAATTATATTTTTCACAAACACACACACTTGTGCATTTATTAAAGGAAAAAATAATGCGTTTGGTTTATAATAAAGTTAGTTTTAAACTAATTAATTTATAAGAAAAATTGAGTTGCATTTCGCCTTAGTAAATCAATGAAAATTAAACAGTCTTAGTTTACATCTCTTCGATGTTTTTTTTTGTTTTTTTTTCAATAAAAACTTCACACTGTTTCCCAATGCTTCAGCTTTTTTAGGTTGTGTTTTAAGGTTTTCTAACCAGCTTTTAGAATGGTTAGATTTAAAAATTTAGGTTTAAGAAACGTCATCATTTACTTTAAGCATTTACTTAAATGATAAGCAATTTAGTAGTTGGCAAGAAAAAATGCAAAATCAAGGGACTCACCCTGTCACATGTTAGGCACTGCACCGAGCTCAATATTTTCCCATCAAACACATCCGAAATGATGCTTCGATATTTGTTCTGTTTCTTTTTTCGGCCCGACTTGCTCTGTGTTGGCCCGCTTCCCTGCATTTGATGAACGATGGGCTGAGATTGGAATTTGGAAGCATCGATGGCGGCATTGGAAAAACTGGTTTTGATCTGAGAGGAAGAGGTAGGACGCGAGTGCAAATGTTGCCGGGCATGGGTTTTATCATGTAGCGAAAAAGCGGGTGATGTAGGTCTCGAAGCCAGCATTGCTGTCGAATCGCAAACCCCAGAGGTATCAGAAACGGCGTCGCTGTAATCGGCAGTATGATCGCCCTCCGAAAAAGCATTGTACGAGTGCTCCTGACCTCGCGGGTGTCCCTGTACCCTCTGCTGGTCGATGGAACGAACCCTCTCTCTATTTCCACCAATTGCACCCCTATGTCCTCCGAACCCCTTATTTCTAGTCGCCACATTCTTTCCATTTCCATTGGCGATGAGCTTTTGCTGCGATGGCGGACAATCATCCGAATATATGGCTGCTTCCTCGCTGCATGAGCTTTTTTCACTGCTGAGCCCCGAGTCACAAGTCTCATACTCCGCTTCCGACAGGCTCGAATCTTCTGTAGAATCTTGGATGTCTGTATCCGGATTGTCCTGTTCCATGGGTGAGGGTGTGGAATCGACCCCATTGGGCAAATTCAGAACAGGCTGTTTAAGCTCCTCATGCAACTGGTCCATGAAACAGCGTAAAAATTCCTGTGAATCCTAAGCAGCATCAAAAGACAATAAAACATTGAACTTTCAGCTTTATTGTCAACATGAAATGTAAGAACAACAAAAGGTATTAAATTATTTCTGCTAACCTGCTGGGTGTAGCCCCGGAACATAGGACAGACCATTTTGATGCCATAGGCGATATTCGAGGGGACGACATAGCTGGGCCTCTTCTTGTGCCACATTTCCATCATAAGTTTGAGGTAACTTTTGGACAAGCCAGGCTTCTTTTCTGGCCTCACAATGGAAGCGCAATCCAAGAAGAACTGGGTGAGAGGTGGGCTGAAAAAAAAGCAGGCAACTGCTTATGCTTTTCATGTTATCACAATATACCAGTTTCTACAAAATTCAAGCAGCTTGCTGACAAATGCATTAAATTTATGAACACAGAATCTGTGATGGCAATAAATGGGATGCTAAATTTCTAGCATAGAAATAGATTCTAGGGGAAATAAATTTCCAGAATAACTCTGAACATTTAAGAGATCATTCAAAATGTTCTTTAAAAATTTAATTCAATAACATTTTTATGGCCAGGAGGTAATTTAACAACGAATTTATTTTTTACTACCCTGATTGCTTAGCATGACTGCGCAGATTTATTAACTCACCAATTAGACAGGGCTTGAATTGCAGAATTCATGTAGCATGTATTACCAATATTTTGCAGCCCAGTCAACCCTTAGAAATCGAAAGCAAATGTTAGCATTAAGTAAACCAGTAGCCTGTTAATTAAACAGACTATTAACTACAACAAACCTCTAGGCTTCAAGCTGTGATTTTCGTCAAAGTTTTCCTCATCCGTATCGGGATCAGCACTTGCTACAGACACTTTCGGCGACTGGATGGTGTGCACGATGCTCCTGATTGGTGGGTTATTATTCTTTAAGAACACCTCGCACTCACACAGGTAACACCAAACCCGCAAGGATGAAAGATTTATGGTGAGGCAGTGTTCGGGATTCATCTATGTTTCAAAAACTAATTTCAGTGTGCCATCCAAATCTGGTTGCAGTTAAATTTGGCATCTGTCGATAGGTCATACCTCAAAATGTTGCGTGCTGTGATCCACAGGTGTTTCTTGGCAGCCCACATAAAGGCAATCGTAATGCAGGCACGCCCATAAATTTCGTCCTGGTGTAGAGCAAGAGTCGCATCGCGAAACCTGTTAGACCATATTAAAAAAAGATGATGAAAATACAAGGGTACTTCTGGTATAAAAGTTTTAGTCGCAGATGCGTGGACATAAAATGTATAGAGATATTATTTGTCGTTTCGGGCAGTTAGTCATTGTGACAAACCTACCTGTTGCTTTTTCTGAATGTCTTCAAGGACATAGTCCCCCAAAGTAGAAACGTGAACGCAATTGCTCATCGACGACATGATGATAGAAGTGATCAATGGTTAAAGGTTGAGTCTTTTAAACCTAAAAAAAGATTAAAGCAAATTGTAATTTAAAAAGGTCTGAAAATTACAGCCATGAATAGCCTACATGCAAGGGTGAAAAAATCCACCGAGTATCAAAGTGCATAATCCATACAAAAGTGACATCAATTGAAGTAACTTGAGCAAGAGGGTTCGTTTTTGCTAGAAAATGTTATAATGTACCCTTCGGGTGCTAAAGGTTACAACGAAAGTAAGGCTGGGTAAAGCATAATTCTGGCAGTTTTTAAAGAAATATTCAAGATCTCGCATGGAATGGTGTATCAATCTGCATATCCTACTAGGGTAGTTATCGATAGGCTACATTTTGACAGCATTCATAAAAAATGTGAAAATGTCTGTTTTGGCTCATAGTGTAACGGAAATTTTTATAGCATCAGATAGAGCACACAAAATCAAGAAACTCCTCAATTATTCCAATAAAAATGCTTAAGTCACAATTTTTATGCACTGATCACATATTTCACATACTGGTCATTGGTCACACATAATTGTCACAAATTAATAATTAGGCAAATGGCGAAAACTGACCCAATAATGCCCAATCTGAAATATTTCGCAAGATTCATTTTTATTTTCAAAATTCTTTTCACAATAAGATCCCCGGCACAGTAAATTAATTAGGTTTGCCATATGTTATCACTAAGTAAACATAAAGATTGTCATAAATGTTCCATCTCTGGTGGATAATGTTGCGTGCCACTTATCAATTGAGACTATTATAGCGGTGGTCTCCAAAAATTGGTATAGTTAATTCCCTTTAATTATACAAAAAAGTTAAAACATTTGTCAATTAAATAAATGCCTAATTCTAATTTTCATTCTACTTGTTTACAAACAAATGTAAGTGGTATGCATTATAAGTATTCCATCATAAAATCACAATTTTGTAAATTTTGAGTTTAAATTTGACATAATAATCAACAAACAAATATCACTTCATTGTGGATTATCTCAAGCATATATAAAAGGGTACGTGCATGTGAGCTCGCTAGACCACTCTTCCTCAGGCATATAAACAGTAATGATCTTTGATAACACCCCCATAAACTAACATCATTTCACTGTCCTGATTTTCAACTTTATACATTCAAGGGGATTGTAACTGTGTCAGCTACTTTCCCCGTCTTAAAAAAAATCGCAGGTAAACAAAACAATCAATTAGAAATTACATGGGTCAAGAGCCCAACAGGTAGCAGGCTTAGTAGGTCACTTGATAAGAAACCCTTAAAGCGAGCCACTTTCCATGCTCAAGGTCTTTTCCCTGTAACCTGTTGTACAACTTTCAATTACAAATGACCACTATATCACAGCATGATTTTCAATTCATTGAATTTCAAGAATACTAAAGGGACGCGCTTGGTAGCGCTCCCTATGGATTTCTACGAGAGCGCTACGAAGCCCCGCCGTTCAACTGTCCGTTATTTCGGGTGCTTATCCTGATTTTGTCATCCAAAAGCCGATTAAAGTCGAATATTAAGGGCTTCGGCATCTCAACAATCTTGTCTATAAACAACTACATTAGGAATAACATCTTTGCAGCTTAGAACCGCCGCTAAAATGCAAAGGAGCGGAAGGAAATCTTGTTTCCTCGAGTGCTGAAATATCACGTTCGATTCGTTGCGCACATTTAATTTTGATCGAATTTTACGGCTAACGTATCGATAAGCACGGTCATTTGCTATGACCTTCATGCTAATAATTTATTCTCAAAATTTGTAAAATCACTCACTCAGAATCCATTATATTAGCGCAGGGAGCGAAATACAGTCCTGCCGAACATTCGATCCGACTACTTTCACGAGTCGCACGACGAATGCAACACCCTAGAGCAGAGCCCTCTACCGTGCAATGAAGCACAATCGCGCGTTTCGGATAATCGCAGAATAGCACCTGTTCAACCATTTGCTGATGAATATCCTAATAGGGGTCAGCAACGAAAACAAGGCTTCTTCTGGGAAATTGGACTCCCCCTACTCCCTGTCCGCATTGTGTCTGGTCAAGCAGGACCCCCCCCCCCCTCATTCGGACGTCCGAAAATTTAAAAAAAAATAA